>OY992891.1:100145588-100223088 GCA_963921405.1 Cepaea hortensis
GGAAGAAGGAGAGGGTAGAGGGAGGAGGGGGAGGGGAAGAGGAAGAGGGTAGGAGGAGGAGGGGAGAGGAGGAGGAGGGATGTGGAGGAAGGAGGAGGAGGGAGGAGGTAGAGGGAGGATGAGGAGGGAGGAAAAGGGAGGAGGAGGGAGGAGAAGGAAGAAGGAGGAGGAGGGAGGAGGTAGAGGGAGAGGAAGAAGAGTGAGGAGGAGGAGTGAGGAGGAAGAGGGAGGAGGAGGAGGAAGAGGGAGGAGGAGGATGGAGGAGGAAGAGGAGGGAGAGGGATGAGGGGAAGAGGAAGAGGGTAGGAGGAGGGAGAGAGGAGGAGGTAGTAGGATGATTGATTGCCATCCCACCAGGTTTAATCTGTTATCTGCGGACCTCAGAGAGTAGTGTCTATGTGCAGACCATTTCCTGGACGTACGTATTTTGGGAGGGGGAGGAGGGAGGGGAGGGAGGAGGAGGAAGAAGAAAAATAAACTACGACAGTTGGCATCTCTGGAATGAAGGAAGGCGTGTAGAAAATTTCATCTCAATCGGATGGGCCGTTCGCGAGCGCATAAAGGACATACGGACAGAGATACATAAATACATACAGAGATACATACATACATCCTAATTTATATATAAGATATATATATATATATATATATATATATATATATATATATATATATATATATATATATATATATATATATATATATTAACACGGAGCTGATCCACGACCCCGGTGATCAAGTAGGATGGTAAGATATGACCACCCACACTTATCGGCATGGCACATGATGGACACACACACACACACACACACACAAACACACACGCGCACACAAACACGCACACACACGAGGGTGAGTCAATAAGTAAGTCACACTAATCTGTGGGATGGCAGGTAAATGTAGTTGGTGTTTTCTACAGGTGTCATTAGGTGACAGCAACATCCAACTTTATCTTCCCGTTCGTCAGGTGGCGCTAGGTGTCTCAGGCGCATGTGCAGCGCATAAACAAAATGGCGACTGTATTTACGGAGTGTACAACCAAAGCGCAACGTGCTGTCGTGCGGTTTTTTTTTTTTTTTTTGTTTTTTTTTGGGGGGGGGGGTGGCAAAAGGACTCCTGCAAAGGTCATTCATAAGGAAATGCTTCCTGTGTATGCTGACAAATGTTTGTCCCGTAAAGTGGTGCATAGCTGGGTAGAAAAATTGTCTCAAGGACGCTCTAAAATTGTTGATGAAATCCTATCTGGCCGTCCTGTTGAGATTGCAACAGAAGCATCCGTGCAGCGGGTGGAGGAGATGATTAGAGGTGACAGGTGAGTAATGATAAACTCTGTAGCATCTGCCATTGGGTGCTCACATGGTTCAGCATACAGAATAATGCATGATCGATTGAAATTTAAGAAAGTGTGCTCAAGATGGGTATCCAGACAATTGAAGGAGGAACACAAATTGAACCGATTTGGTCTGTCCTTGCATCATCTCTGTCGATACGAAGATGAAGGAGAAGACATGCTGAACAGGATTGTTACTAGGGACGAATCATGGGTGCATCACTACCAGCCCGAATCAAAGCGTGTTTCATTGCAATGGAAACATCCTTCTTCGCCTTGTGTCCAAAAATTCAAGGTTACGCCATCAGCAGGGAAGATTATGCTGACAGTGTTCTGGGATTGTAAAGATGTGCTTTTAACCAATTTCAAGAAGGAAGGTGACAGTGTGAATTCTGAATCGTACTGTGAAGTTCTGTCAATGCTTCATGGTGCAATTCGAAGGAAAACCTCCAGGACTTCTGACTAGATGAGTATTGCTTCTTCACGACAATGCTAGACCACATACGGCTCGATTAACTCAGGAAAAAATTAACCGACTAAGGTAGGAAGTTCTGGAATCTCCACCTTACAGCCCCTAGTGATTTCCACCTATTTTGGTGCATTGAAAACCCACCGTGGCGGGAGACATTTCGCGAATGACGCCGAAGTTGAATGTGAAGTGAAAGCGTGGTTTAGAAAACAGAGCACGCAGTACTATGCGGCCGGTTTGGGAGGGCTAATAAAACGATGGGATAAGTGCATCAATGTTGGTGGAAATTATGTTGTAAAATAAAGGGACAATGTATGTATACAAATAAACTGGTTTCACGTTGTTATCATATTTAGTTATTTTTATACAGCCATTTGTGACTTACTTATTGACTTCACTTTGTATAAAATTCGATGTTGCTGTCACCTAATGACACGTGTAGAAAACACCAACTACATGTACCTGCCATCCAACAGAACTGTGTGACTTACTTATTGACTCGCCCTCGTAAAATCACGGCGAAGGAACTACAGGGAGATGTAAGATACACGAGTAAGGGATTACAGGGAGATGTAAGATACACGGGGAAGCAAGTACACAGAGATGTAAGATACACGGGGAAGCAACTACAGGGAGATATAAGATATACGAGTAAGGGACTGCATGGAGATGTAAGATACACGGAGAAGGGACTACTGGGAGATTAAGATACATGGAGAAGAGACTACTAGGAGATGTAAGATACACGGAGATAGAACTAGCGACAGAGATGAATACTATAGCGAGGGGACGGATTAAGCTGTGTGAGATGTCTACAACTTGGGGTCATTTTCCTGGGGACCTGCGCTGTGTGTGACAATGATAGGCATCGGTTCCCGCGCTGTGTGTGACAACGATGGGCATCGATTCCCGCGCTGTGTGTGACAATGATAGGCATTGGTTCCCGCACTGTGTGTGACAACGATGGGCATCGGTTCCCGCGCTGTGTGTGACAACGATAGGCATCGGTTTCCGCGCTGTGTGTGACAACGATGGGCATTGGTTCCCGCGCTGTGTGTGACAATGATAGGCATCGGTTCCCGCGCTGTGTGTGACAATGATAGGCATCGGTTCCCGCGCTGTGTGTGACAATGATAGGCATCGGTTCCCGCGCTGTGTGTGACAACGATGGGCATCGGTTCCCGCGCTGTGTGTGACAATGATAGGCATCGGTTCCCGCGCTGTGTGTGACAATGATAGGCATCGGTTCCCGCGCTGTGTGTGACAATGATAGGCATCGGTTCCCGCGCTGTGTGTGACAATGATAGGCATCGGTTCCCGCACTGTGTGTGACAACGATGGGCATCGGTTCCCGCGCTGTGTGTGACAACGATAGGCATCGGATCCCGAGCTGTGTGTGACAACGATGGGCATCGGTTCCCGCGCTGTGTGTGACAATGATAGGCATCGGTTCCCGCGCTGTGTGTGACAATGATAGGCATTGGTTCCCGCGCTGTGTGTGACAATGATAGGCATCGGTTCCCGCGCTGTGTGTGACAATGATAGGCATTGGTTCCCGCGCTGTGTGTGACAATGATAGGCATCGGTTCCCTCGCTGTGTGTGACAATGATAGGCATTGGTTCTCGCGCTGTGTGTGACAATGATAGGCATCGGTTCCCGCGCTGTGTGTGACAATGATAGGCATCGGTTCCCGCGCTGTGTGTGACAATGATAGGCATCGGTTCCCGCGCTGTGTGTGACAATGATAGGCATTGGTTCCCGCGCTGTGTGTGACAATGATAGGCATTGGTTCCCGCGCTGTGTGTGCAATGATAGGCATTGGTTCCCGCGCTGTGTGTGACAATGATAGGCATCGGTTCCCGCGCTGTGTGTGACAATGATAGGCATCTGTTCCCGCGCTGTGTGTGACAATGATAGGCATCGGTTCCCGCGCTGTGTGTGACAATGATAGGCATCGGTTCCCGCACTGTGTGTGACAACGATGGGCATCGGTTCCCGCGCTGTGTGTGACAACGATAGGCATCGGTTCCCGAGCTGTGTGTGACAACGATGGGCATCGGTTCCCGCGCTGTGTGTGACAATGATAGGCATCGGTTCCCGCGCTGTGTGTGACAATGATAGGCATTGGTTCCCGCGCTGTGTGTGACAATGATAGGCATCGGTTCCCGCGCTGTGTGTGACAATGATAGGCATTGGTTCCCGCGCTGTGTGTGACAATGATAGGCATCGGTTCCCGCGCTGTGTGTGACAATGATAGGCATTGGTTCTCGCGCTGTGTGTGACAATGATAGGCATCGGTTCCGGCGCTGTGTGTGACAATGATAGGCATCGGTTCCCGCGCTGTGTGTGACAATGATAGGCATCGGTTCCCGCGCTGTGTGTGACAATGATAGGCATTGGTTCCCGCGCTGTGTGTGACAATGATAGGCATCAATAGAAGTAGAAGACATTTAGCCTCGTTGCTTGGGTACATTTTCTCTCCACCACCCCCCCCCCCCCCTCCTTTTTCCCCACCTCTCTCCCCTTTAAACATCTATTTACAGAATCCAAGTCACAGCACTTTAAACAAACATGAAAGTCCTCGGTCTCCAAGAAATAATATGGAATATAAATAATATGGGTTGTTGTTGTACGTGCACACTTTGTGTGTGAACCAGTTCCCCCTACCTTGTCACCCCACCCCCCAGTGTTCTTGTAAGTTCTGTGATTGTCCCGTTGTTTCAGTCACGAATCCTTGTCCCCCAGTGTTCTTGTAGGTTCTGTCATTGTCCCGTTGTGTTTCAGTCATGAATCCATGCCCCCCCCCCCCTCACCCCAGTGTTCTTGTTTGTTCTGTGATTGTCCCGTTGTTTCAGTCATGAATCCATATTTCCCCAGTGTTCTTGTAGGTTCTGTGATTGTCCTGTTGTGTTTCAGTCATGAATTCATGTTGCCTGACACACACACACAGCGATTGTTTACTTCCCACACCCGTGCTGGCAACCACACATAAACATAACACACCTTCCACACATCCGGTTTCCCGCGAAGACCAGCACTGATCCCTGAGAGCAGGCAGCACTGACTGAGTCAAGGAAGTGTCTAACAGGTAGAACTTTGGCCCGGATACACGGAGTCGATCGTCAGTTTCCAACCATTGTGTAACAGCGGGCGGACACAGCAAGGCACGACAACATTGTAGCAATAGATGCTATCTGACAACGCCAACTGTGTTGCTGTGTGTGTGTTGTGTATGTTCATGACTTGTTGCAAGAGTCCTGCTTCTCATGTCTTGTGCACTTTGGCTTGTCACAAGTAGGCCGCCGACAACTGTAGATTTTATCTGCGCACATGACAACAATCTGCTATCTGTGTGTAGGCAAGATCGAACCATACACTTCAAGACGAGCCCTGCTGTCTCTGGCGGCTTCACCAGGCACGGGGAGACATATTCTGTTAGTGGACATCAGGAAATGTGCTGGCAGATGTTCTAATGTTTAGAGTTTGTTGTACAAATATCCGCCATTGTTCAGGATTAATTGCCCACATCTGGATTAAGTATCCGGTTGCAGTAATGCCCATGTTCCTGTCCGACTTTGCGCGCACGAGTTTACCCAGTAATCTAGTTTGTTGGTACTAGTGTTTACAAGATGGCTATTTCACTGCCAGTACGTGAGCTGGTGTCTAGACCAGGGATTCTGGCTGTCCATTGGTGATATCACCCAGATTCCGTGCACCAGACACTCACGGTGAGTATTTCAAATATCACATCTTCTCTTTATTTATTCATCAACAACATCATCATCCAGGGGCTATCTTGTATAGAAGTGTGCCCCGAACACGCTCTTCACAATGTCTCTCTGTCATAAGCCAGATGTCTTATGTCAACTCTCTGTCATAAGCCAGATGTCCTGTCAATGTTGATGTCCTCTGTCAACTCTCTGTCATAAGCCAGATGTCCTGTCAATGTTGATGTCCTCTGTCATACTCTCTGTCATAAGCCAGATGTCCTCTGTCAAACTCTCTGTCATAAGCCAGATATCCTCTGTCAACTCTCTGTCATAAGCCAGATGTTCTGTGTTAACTCTCCGTCATAAGCCAGATGTTCTGTGTTAACTCTCCGTCATAAGCTAGATGTTCCGTGTTAACTCTCTGTCATAAGCCAGATGTTCTGTGTCAACTCTCTGTCATAAGCCAGATGTCTCGTGTCAAATCTCTGGCATAAGCCAGATGTCTCGTGTCAAATCTCTGGCATAAGCCAGATGTCTCGTGTCAAATCTCTGTCATAAGCTAGATGTTCTGTGTTAACTCTGTCATAAACCAGATGTCTCGTGTCAAATCTCTGTCATAAGCCAGATGTTCTGTGTTAACTCTCTGTCATAAACCAGATGTCTCGTGTCAAATCTATGTCATAAGCCAGATGTCCTACCAGCGTTGCCGTCCTATGTCAACTCTCTGTCATAAGCCAAATCTCCTGTGTCAACTCTTTGCCATAAGCCAGATGTCCTGTGTCATCTCTCTGTCGTAAGTAGGATGTCCTGTTTCAACTCTCTGTCATAAGCCAGATGTCCCATGTCACCTCTCTATCATAAGCTAGATGTCTTCTGTCAACTCTCTGTCATAAGCCAGAGTCCTTCCAGCGTTGTCGTCCTATGTCAACTCTCTGTCATAAGCCAGATGTCTCGTGTCAAATCTCTGTCATAAGCTAGATGTCCTGTGTTAACTCTCTGTCATAACCCAGATGTCCTACCAGAGTTGTCGACCTATGTCAACTCTCTGTCATAAGCCAGATTTCCTGTGTCAACTCTCTGTCATAAGCCATATGTCATGTGTCAACTCTCCGTCATAAGCCAGGTGTCGTGTGTCAACTCTGTCATAAGCCAGATGTCCTGTGTCAACTCTGTCATAAGCTAGATGTCCTGTGTTCACTCTCTGTCATAAGTCAAGTGTCCTGCCAGTGTTGCTGCCATATGTCAACTCTCTGTCATAAGCCGGATGTCCTGTCAGCGTTGCTGTCCTGTACCAACTCTCTGTCATAAGCCAGATGTCTTATGTCAACTCACTGTCACAAGGCAGATGTCCCGTTAATGTTGCTGTCCTGAGTCAACTCTCTGTCATATCTGGACACCATCATCTACGCTGTGGTTTTCCTCGTCTCCACATCCCCGTTACTTCTCCTCCCGCATTCATCACCTCCAGACACTCGTGTCTGTTGACATGCCAACACTTTCATCTCCCTCACTTGTGTCTCTCTAAACCAGTTTTTGTTTTTTCAATGTTGAGTTTCTGTCCGATATGCGTTTGTTCTGCTCTCCAGTTTCTGTCGGATTCATGTGTTTATTATGTCAAATGAATTGTCTAAACTTTCCAGGCACACTTATTTTCAAAGGCTCGTTCCATATGATTTGTCCATTGTCCAAGTTCTCACATCTGCATCTTGCTACAGGTTACACGCATGTCTTCGGTAATCAGGTTGGTGTTGTTGCTCTGTCTGTTCCGGGTCACACAGATTTCATTGTCTTAGGGCCTTCTGTGAATTTCTATGGTCAAGTTTCCATCCATCGGCCGTCAGCTGTGAACTTGGGCACACATAGCTGCTCACTGTAAGGCCCGCAGTTAGTACCCCAGCCACACGGCCCGCAGTTAGTACCCCAGCCACACGGCCCGCAGTTAGTACCCCAGACACACGGGCCGCAGTTAGTACCCCAGACACACGGCCCGCAGTTAGTACCCCAGCCACACGACCCGCAGTTAGTACCCCAGCCACACGGCCCGCAGTTAGCACGGCCCGCAGTTAGTACCCCAGCCACACGGCCCGCAGTTAGTACCCCAGCCACACGGCCCGCAGTTAGTACCCCAGACACACGGCCCGCAGTTAGTACCCCAGCCACACGGCCCGCAGTTAGTACCCCAGCCACACGGCCCGCAGTTAGTACCCCAGCCACTCGGCCCGCAGTTAGTACACCAGCCACACGGCCCGCATTTAGTAACCCAGCAACAAGACCCACGGTACCCCAGGAACACGACCCACGGTACCCCAGCCACACGGCCTGCAGTTAGTACCCCAGCCACACGACCCGCAGTTAGTACCCCAGCCACACGACCCGCAGTTAGTGCCCCAGCCACACGACCCGCAGTTAGTACCCCAGCCACTCGGCCCGCAGTACCACAGCCAGACGGCCCACATTATCCCAGCCACGGGGCTGTGTCACAGACACAATCTGACCATGTCAAGAACCAAGAAAATGTCACACCACACAAAGTGACTCTGTCTAAAACATCAAGAACCACCATGTCACCACGAAAGAGAAATGACAAACATCGGGGTTCAAACAAATAAAACTGATGAGGTCTAAGTACAACACCCAGTTACACAACTGAAGTTCACCGCCTCCGCTACCTGGGTGGTCAGTGTAGATATAGATGAGATAACGTTATGGCGTGTGCAGGTTGCAGACATGTCGGTTGTTTGTCAGACAAATCGACTTGTGCCTGATCGGAAGCTATCCGTGGCACGCTAGGTCGTGTTTCTGCTATCTGGAGATAACGTCAAGTGTCAGGGTGAGTTCGTGTCCGTCCAACAGGTGACCTCATTCCCAGCCAGTCTTCCCTCGGTACAAGCGCACTGGCCTGCTTCTGTGGTGTTCATCCACTCTTCTCTGGGTTATGTCATGGCATTATGTGTTCATCCACTCTTCTATCGTTTATGTCGCATGTTTTCCACTCTTCTCTCGGTCATGTCACATTTTCATCCACTCTTCTCTCGTTCATGTCATATATTCATCTACTCTTCTCTCGTTCATGTCATCAAATGTCCATTCACTCTTCTCTCGTTCAAGTCATCATATGTTCATCCACTCTTCTCTTTGTCATGTCATCACATGTTCATCCACTCTTCTCTCGTTCATGTCATCAAATGTCCATTCACTCTTCTCTCGTTCAAGTCATCATATGTTCATCCACTCTTCTCTCGGTCATGTCATATGTTCATCCACTCTTCTCTCGTTCAAGTCATCATATGTTCACCCACTCTTCTCTTGGTCATGTCAAATGTTCATCCACTCATCTCTCGGTCATTTCACATGTTTATCCACTCCTCTCTCAGTCATGTCACATGTTTATCCACTCTTCTCTCGGTCATGTCACATGTTCATGCACTCTTCTCTCGTTCATCTCATCAAATGTTCATCAACTCTTCTCTCGTTCAAGTCATCAAATGTTCATCCACTCTTCTCTCGTTCATGTCATATGTTCATCCACTCTTCTCTCGTTCATGTCATCACATGTTCATCCACTCCTCTCTCGTTCATGTGATCATGTGTTCATCCACTCTTCTCTCGTTCATGTGATCAGATCATATGTTCATCCACTCTTCTCTCGTTCATGTCATAAGTTCATCCACTCTTCTCTCGTTCATGTCATCATATGTTCATCCACTCTTCTCTTGTTCATGTCATATGTTCATCCACTCTTCTCTCGTTCATGTCATATGTTCATCCACTCTTCTCTCGTTCATGTCATCATATGTTCATCCACTCTTCTCTCGTTCATGTCATATGTTCATCCACTCTTCTCTCGTTCATGTCATCATATGTTCATCCACTCTTCTCATCCACTCTTCTTTCGTTCATGTGTCATCAACCGATGTCACAGGCATTCCGGGATAACTTCTCTCGCACCACACAAAAAGACTTGTTAGTCGTACGAGAGGAATTGATTACACATTTTATTGCCGCTGGCTCTTTGCATCACATCAATGTACAACAAACAGTCCCTAACAAATCACACACGAATAAATGCACAGAATTGCCTATCACTAGTCGTTTCCTAACCCTATTGCTAATCTATCTACTCGGCTAACGAAATAAGCATCGACCCTAAGCGATGCGTTCACTACGAAGTCTGTGTCCCGTCTGACTATTCTCCGCGTGCTGACTACACAGTACGCGGAGGGACCTTGTGCGTACTTCGGCTTTTGCGTGCTGCATCATTCAGCACGCTCAGAGTAGTGGCCTCGCTTGAGTTTCACTCTAGTTCTCCGTGTCTATCACGTTGGCGTGATTATGCCGTGACCAGAGTGCTTACTCTCTGGTTGACACCTCCGTGTCCCATGAGAGAACTATTTAATAGTTCCCCTTCTTATTTATTCCCTACACCTACCCTGCCCTCATATAGGGGCACTGGGTTACCTCTATTCTACTTGAGGTAGACCACTCTTTCAGGGTGGTCTTCATTCCTATATAACTGAGTCTTTGACACACACCCTCCCCTCCTGTGTTGCGTTACAAACTTCGACTCATGGTTGTGACGCAAGAGGTTTCTAAAAAATTTAGTGTATCTAATTTTTGTCAAAGACTACTGATAACTTGGTTCTGGGTAACTCAATAGACTTCTACTGACTATTGTCACAATGTAGTATCACTTTACTTGGCTACTGGTGATCGCCACAAACTTGTCTGGTTGGCGTGAGCCCTCTTCTCATTCGCAATATTATATTTATTAGAGGTTTGTCTGAACCGGACCATTGTCTTATAAGACCTGCCCTCAAATAGCAAATTAACTCACTACCCATACAAAGTTGACTTTCTTAGGGTCAACACACGAATTGCTTCATGTCCCCCATATAATATTAAACAACCCTTGCACAAGTTGTGTGCGACAGGCTTTACCTATCTCGCTTCCGCGTGTAAAGTTATCTTTCACTGTTAAGTTAGTGTTTCGTTGTCTATTGTGTCCCCTGACCCGTAGTTATCTCCCTTTGTTTAAAAAAAAATGTATGTAATTTACATGTTTGTTTTCTTGGTTGTTTGCGTGTTCGGATGTACGTATTAATATACTTTACCTTCTAACATGTGTGTCTGTCTGTAATATGTAAGTAAGTTAGTTTTCAAGTGCCATAATTCGGTTAAATGTGGCCACAAACAAGTGTATAACACTAATTCGTGACTACGTTTCCGTCTTATGAGACTTAAAATACTTTCTCTAAGGTCTACACTAAACTACACACAACACGTTCGAGACAGCACATTTCAACATTGAAAGCAAACGCTTGACGCAGACAAATAATAAAAAGTCGCGCTGAGGGGCAGAAAAAATCCGCTGGCCGTCCCCACTCTCCATTGTATATTTTCCATTTTCTCTCATTTTCACACTTCTGTCACACATCTTTTATTCTCACAATTATTTAAAAACCTTGAAGTGACACTGTACAAGTTTGGCTCAGTTTGAAAAGAGTTGAGCTTAATGACTGTGCGTAACTTGTTGCACAAGTCATGTATTTACAAATTATTTACAAGGATGAAATTGGGTTGATAGTTTGTACCCTGATATTATTAAACACTATCTTTTATTGAAATACTAATACTACTTCTATAAATATATATATTCTAATTTGTTGTACAAAATTCATCTAATTTAAGGGAAGTAATCTACCTATCTAAAAAAATTAAAATGATGTGAGATGAGTTATGTACCTTTCTGAAATGGGAAATGTGAAATGTAACAAAAATTCTAAATAATGTTGTTAATGTTTAAATGAAAAAATATAATGGATATTTTTAATCTACATGGTATAAATGATGTATGTTCATGTGTATAATCCTTTTATCGTATAACCTAATTTTAGTCCTAAATGATGAGGTTGTTATAGTGTTCATAAAGATGGAATGAAATAAAATGAAATTAAATGACTACCTGGTATTGTTCCTATCTTAAGCTTTTTATACTACTCTTTAATTCGCTGTTATTAAGTTTAAAGTACTATTCTAATCTACTTTCATGCTAAGTAAGTGGGTAAATTAATGATTTATCTAAACTACAAAAAAAAAAATCTATTATATTCCCTAAATCTAATCTAACTCTATATTAAAGTAACTAACCTAACTATAATTTACCACTATCTTAAAACCGTTATATTACATATCACAATAAATATATATATACACATGGTATTTATTTACCTCAGGTTAGTGGTTGCCATAACGTATAGAAATTGCTTTCGTTGGCATAGTTTATATATACACAATTATCCTGGGTATACTAACTATACTACACAGTCATACTTGTGTCTTATGGGTAGTCTTCCACTCGTAGAGTCCGCTGGTGTCGTAGACAAGTATCTTCGTGTCTGTCATTTTACAATGTTCTGACACTGTTCTTATACGATTAACACAGGTGATTCACCGGAACACAAATGGAGCATAGTAAGTAACGAGCTGTCTATGTACACACGGTGATTCCCTTGTTCTTGGCGAATAGTTCTTGTTCTGCTGTCTACGGACACATGGTAGTTCACTGTTCTTAGCACACAGTCCTGATCCTGATGTCTATGTATTCAATAGTATACTCTACACAGGATATTTTAAGTGTACTAAATTATCATTTCTTACACTACCTATTTGTGTGGAATATCAGGTATTTCTACCTCAGATGGTCGACTAAGGGTATCAGCAAGAATGTTGTCCCTACCCTTAATATGCTCTATACTAAAAGTATAATTTTGTAATATTAATGACCACCTGTAGATGCGGTCATTGCGATGTACCCCACTTTGTATGACCGTGATTGGGGAGTTGTCAGTCTGGACTACGAAGTGATTACCCGCCAGAAATCGATGCAACTTCCTCACCGAATAGATGACGCTTAGGGCTTCCAACTCTGATATGGAATATCTGGACTCAGCCGGTGTGATCTTGCGGCTCACGTAGCAAATTGGGTGGAAGATGCCATCATAAAACTGGCCTAGTACTGCAGCGATGGAAATCCTGCTGGCATCTGTCCTAAGATAATAAACGAGCCTAGGATTAGGCAAACGGAGGATTGGTACATTACTAAATAGGATTTTCAATTTTGACAATGCAGAAATTAATAATGCATCTTTGACATCTAATTTTACTGATGCTTTTAACACATTTGAAAATACACTTGTAATTTCAGCTAAGTTCGGTATGAACTTGCTATAGTAATTTACTAAACCCAAAAGGCTCCTGACCTGCTTCTTTGTTGTAGGCATGGTCAGGTTCATAATTTTAGTAATAATTCTATTGTCAGTTTTCAGTTGTCCTTGTGAAATGACATGACCCAAAAAATTAATTTCTTGTAGGCCCAATTCGACTTTGCTCGGTTTGACAGTGAGACCGAAGAGTCGCACCCTATCGAAGACATGTCTGAGTTTCAGTAAGTGTGTTGTCCAGTCATCTGTATGGACACAAATATCATCTATATATGTCACCGTATTCGTCACTCCATGTAGTAAATCTCTAGTTAAGCGTACGAAAGTGGCAGGAGCATTACGAAGTCCGAAAGGAAGAAATCGCCACTCGTAAAGACCTAGAGGTGTTGAGAATGCAGTAAGATGGATAGATTGAGTCTGCATAGGGACCTGCCAATATCCCTTCGTAAGGTCTAATTTAGAGAAGATTTTGGAGGTGGACATATCCAGAATAAGATCTTCGCAGGAAGGAATTGGTTCTGCGTCGATCTTAGTGACATTGTTGAGTTTTCTATAGTCCACACAAAGACGAATTGTGGAGTCTTTTTTCTTGACCAGGACGATTGGAAAGGAGTACTCAGATGTAGATTTTTGAATGATTCCACTAGCTTCTAAATTAAGAATTTCCTTATTTAGACTTTCTCTATAGCTAAGTGGGATAGAGTACGGCCTGCATTTGATAGGCTTCGAGTCCGAAAGTAGGATGGAGTGCTCGATCCTGTCCGTCTTACCTGGAATGTCGGAAAATATGTCCTTATATTCAGTCACTAATTCTATTATCTGTCGTCGTTGCTCTTCTGTCAGTCCCGTTTCTAATCGTATACAATCTAATGTCGCAGTCTTGTCTACAATTGGAACAGGCAGTTCCATCCCGTCGTCGTCTACCTGATTCAGTACGGTTGTGGTGCTAAGTGCGTTTTCTGTAAGCTCACTAAGTGTATGCATCTCGTCGGCTTTGCCAGTCTCGCTAACTAGTGTAGTTGCGTTGTGTACGTCTGTCGTCTCCTCCATAGGTGTGGGTGCATTGTGTTCGTCTGTCTCTAATTCTGTCTCTTGTCGTGAAAAGTAGGGTTTCAACATGTTGATATGAAATATCTTTAAGTGTCCGTTTATCGATATTTCATAATCGACATCTGAAAGTCTTTGCATCACCTTGAAAGGCCCTTGCCATGAAGTTACCATATTATTACGTTTGTCAGGCAGTAATAGCAATACATCTTGACCAGGTTCAAGAATTATGGGTCTAGCACTTTTGTCGGGATTGTGATTGAGGATATCTGCACTGTTCACTGGAGTGAGTCTATTCTTCTCCTCCCAGGCAGCTATTTCTTCATCTGTGCGGTGTCTTAGCTGTGGTATACACCCTAGAATTAACTCAGTACAAGGGTTGTCTAGTATTGCACATGTAAAGGTACCAGAAAGGAATGGGGTGTTTATACGGACTCTTGCCAGAGGATAGGTTTCTATATTTCCAGAAAAAGTACGGCATTTTACGGAGTCACCAGTATAATATTTTGGCTCAACCAGTTCCTTTTTTACTCCAATAATAGAGCTACCACTGTCAAGCAAACATCGGCATGGCTTATCATTGACCAATGCAGTGTGAAACATCAAATTGCCTCTGGAGGCTACAGCTGCGTTTGCATTCTCTAAGGAGGATGTTACAATGTGTCCACATGTGAGTTTGCCGTCTGCATGAAATTGTTGACATTGGTTACAACTATCAAAGTTTAAAATATCGTTTACACAACACACATCTACCGATTGGTTAAAAGGTAATTCGTTTTGGACGTCACACTCAGTCTCACTCCCACTATCAGAAGATGTATCAATTAACATTGCACTGTTGGCCTTCATTCTTTGGCGGCCCAGGCACTTATTTGAATAATGCCCGTAGCTAGAACAGAAGAAGCATTTGACTGCACGCCTGTATGCAGTTCTCTTGTTTTGTTGTTTCTTAATGACCATCTCAAGATGTGTCGGATAGTTTGGTGATTTATCACACATAGCATAAGTATCATGAAAAAGTTTTCAATAGATACATTTCGACACTTTTTTTTATCTTTCTTGTCGACTCTATGAAATGGTTTTTTATTGCTCTGATAGCTTTTAGGTTGGTCCTTAACAAAAGAGACTATTTCAGAGTCGCTATTTGATGTCTTAAAAATATCTCTATTTGAGGAAAAATATGCAGAGCCTTTCTTTTCAAATTGTTCTATGGTCTCGATGTCTGACTGCTGCAGGAATTTAGCGAAAGGAGATGGTATTGTGGATATGACTTTATCCATGGCTATTAAATTTTTAAGTTTTTCAAAATCCTTTCCTATTTTTGATGCACTAAGCCATCTATTTAGTACGCTTTGGACATTTGAGACATAATCGATAAAGGTCTCGCTTGGCTTTGGTTTCAAATTGGAAAACTGTACTTGATACCCAGGGGCATCAAGTAAGAAATGTTGCATTATCCTATCGTGGATGTACTGATAGTTAGATCTAAGATCAGTTGGTATTGATTCTATCACTTTAAGGGGCTCCCCACTGAGGTTCTTCATGTAGATCATGGCCCACATATCGATTGGTACTTCGTGGTATTTCAGTTGATATTCGGTATTTCAGTTGATATTCGACATTTTCTGTCCAGGCTGATATGGAATCTTCTTTACAGAATGGCTTAATAATATTTTTGTACTTATTAAATTTATTTTCTTCTTGCTGACTTTTTAGTTTTGTAGCGGAGATCTCTAAGTGTGAATCTACATCCATACCTTTCATCTTTAACTGTGTCTCTGATTCCACTTGTATTTGTTTTTCTTTTACTCTTGCCATTTCATCTATCTCTCTTTGCTTTAATTCTCTCTCCTGATCTAATTGTTTTTGTTTAATCTCCTTATCTTGTTCTAATTGTTTTTGCTTAATCTCTTTATCTTGTTCCAATTCCTTTTGTTTTGTTATCTCAGCTAGTTCTACAATCTCCTTTTGGTGTTGTCTTTCTTGTTCTCCAATCTCCTTCTGATGTTGTCTTTCTCGTGCACGTTCATCTCTCTCAGCATCTTTTGCTTCCCTAAATTTTTGATCGGCATATTGCTCTAAGTCCTTTCCTGTGTATTCTAATTCCTTGCCTGCTTTTATGAAATCAGCTAAAGTTGCCATGTTGTTGGGTAATTAGATAGAGTTGATAGGCACTCAAATATTTACTCACTTATTTATATTAGATATGTTAGGTTTTTAAGTCCCTGAGTACAAAAAAATATACTCTTAGATTATAACCTGAAAAACAGATCACAAAAATATGCTAATACATCACACGCTGAAAAAGAGATGCATTATTAATCATATTGCATGCAAATTCATTTGGGTATACTCATCTTAACATTCCAGATCAATCATGTACAATCGTTTGGCACCTCAAGTCCAATCGTCTGGCAATACCACATACAGCTTGTGTTATGCTTATGACCAGCTGTTGTTCTCCCTGGTTATCAAGAGCATCAACAATTAACCACTTGTAAACGATATATAATTCTAGACAATTTTGTACAATTACATGCCCCAGGACAATACAATGTGGTTTAATTAATAATAAATGTCACTGTCCTGTCTTCGTTCTAACGTCTTCTGCCTTCCCTAACTCTAGTTGTTTAATTTATGGAAGTGTTGTGCAGACTGCGTCTTATTTGCATAGCAAAAGTAGTGCCATCGCGACGGTAAGAAATAGAAAAAGTATATAAATAATTAAATAAATGCTTTGAAATAAATATAAAGGTAATAAAAATGTTCAAATAAATAAATATATTCAATAAATAACTTATATAAACAAATAATATTTGATATAAGCCAACGATTCAGGCGAGCAGCCGCTTTGCGATTCGTCAACAATCAGTCGCTGATTGCAAATGGCGTAACGCAGCTGTTTGTCAGTCGCGATACGTCACCGGCGCAGCGCTATTTTTAGATTGGAAAAATCGATATTTTTGTGTATCACTCCGCCGTGAATCATATTTGACAAATACTAGTAAATAAATAAATAATTGTAGAAATAAATGATACAAAACTATAATAATAATACTTACAAATCAGAAGAAAACATGTTCATAAGCACAAAATAATAAACATAACTTGGTCACGATGGGCACAGCTCGCACTTTGTTCTGTCTGCACACGCCATTATCACTCGCATAAATTAAACCCTGTGATTATCTAGCCGTAATACTATTTTAGAGCCGTGGGTGAGTGTTTTAGCTTGAACAATTGTCCAAGCTACACTTCTGACACCACTTTATCCTAGCCTGTCATCAACCGATGTCACAGGCATTCCGGGATAACTTCTCTCGCACCACACAAAAAGACTTGTTAGTCGTACAAGAGGATTTGATTACACATTGTATTGCCGCTGGCTCTTTGCATCACATCAATGTACAACAAACAGTCGCTAACAAATCACACTCGAATAAATGCACAGAATTGCCTATCACTAGTCGTTTCCTAACCCTATTGCTAATCTATCTACTCGGCTAACGAAATAAGCATCGACCCTAAGCGATGCGTTCACTACGAAGTCTGTGTCCCGTCTGACTATTCTCCGCGTGCTGACTACACAGTACGCGGAGGGACCTTGTGCGTACTTCGGCTTTTGCGTGCTGCATCATTCAGCACGCTCAGAGTAGTGGCCTCGCTTGAGTTTCACTCTAGTTCTCCGTGTCTATCACGTTGGCGTGATTATGCCGTGACCAGAGTGCTTACTCTCTAGTTGACACCTCCGTGTCCCATGAGAGAACTATTTAATAGTTCCCCTTCTTATTTATTCCCTACACCTACCCTGCCCTCATATAGGGGCACTGGGTTACCTCTATTCTACTTGAGGTAGACCACTCTTTCAGGGTGGTCTTCATTCCTATATAACTGAGTCTTTGACACATGTCATCATATGTTCATCCACTCTTCTCTCGTTCATGTGATTATATGTTCATCCACTCTTCTCTTTGTCATGTCATCATATGTTCATCCACTCTTCTCATCCACTCTTCTCTCGTTCATGTCATATGTTCATCCACTCTTCTCTCGTTCATGTCATCATATGTTCATCCACTCTTCTCTCGTTCATGTGATTATATGTTCATCCACTCTTCTCTTTGTCATGTCATCATATGTTCATCCACTCTTCTCATCCACTCTTCTCTCGTTCATGTAATCATATGTTTATCAACACTTCTCTCGTTCATGTCATCATATGTTCATCCACTCTTCTCTCGTTCATGTGATCATATGTTCATCCACTCTTCTCTCGTTCATGTCATCATGTCTTCATTCACTCTTCTCTCGGTCATGTCATATGTTCATCTACTCTTCGCTCGTTCATGTCATATGTTCACCCACTCTTCTCTCGGTTATTGTGACAGGTTTGCCTTGGGTATTGAGAATTAACCAAGCCCAAGGGTCCTTAGCACTCCCGTGTATTCTAACCCCAGGGGTTGGACAGGCAGATACACTATTTTCTCTGTGGTTAACCTCAAATGGTTTAATTAAGTCTACAAGCCCCTCCAGATTCTAGACCCCCACTCTCTACCTTCTCCCTTGGGACAATGAACCCTGAGGTATCGTCCGAGACCACACTCAATCACTGTACAAAGAATCAGTCAACATCAACAAAGTTTATTCTACCCTAAAGACAATAGGTAGGAAATGAACACCTTGATAGTATAAACTATTTACAATAGCAGATGATAGGTTAGAGACAGAATCAGAGACAGAGATGCTACTTGTTTCATCATGAGGCTGACGTGCAGGTTTGAGACAGATGATCCGTCCAGTCGGTCCGACACTCACCCGGCTCTCTTCCAGATTGATGACTGGAACCTTTGGAGACCACTCCGTCCCCAGAGCTAATATCAGATGTCAGAGGAACTACCTCTTCAGACCCCCGACTGCTGGATGAACTTCTCGTCTGCTCTGCCCCAATGAGTCGCTGTGACCAACTTTCACAGTTATCAAAGTACAGCCTGGTATGGAGACCCTCTTCCTTGAGGCGACCCCAGTTGATCTCTAGATGTTCCTAGAAGTAACACTTGACCAATCTAATGGTCCCATAGTAGAATTGGTTACCACTGAGTGGGTAATGAATCAGTACTGCAACAAGTCAACACAGTCACTAGAAAACACCAATGTTTCGGTAAATGAGTTCAATAGTCACTACACAGTCACATGTTCAGACTCCCTCAGAGTCCAGCACACATCTTGAAACATGGTTGCGCTTGGTAGCAAAACATAATGTCTCTATTTCTATGACTTGGTTGTTCGAATGATTGAGTAAGAACTAATTCATAGTCAGCATACAAGGTTCATAAAGGCCATGTTGAGTTGACCTGTCTACCTTCACGAGTTTGAGTAAGAAAATACGCAAGCTGGTGTGGGTCTAGTCATGACCGGACACTAGTGTCAACGTAGTTACAGCCCCTTTGGTATGGGCCAATCTTGCCCTGGTCTGTCCCACGTTTAGGCGGAAACATTGATTTGGACTTGATGAGCTCCCAGAGCTGCGCCTACCCCACCTTGGTAAGTCTCTCTGGAGCGAGCCTGCCATCATAGATCCGTAGTAAATCAACCTTCAGTATACACCGGCAAGAGCGCTCAGGTAGATGAACTCTATTCTGAAATAGTCTTAATCACAGTTCTAATATGGAAAAACAAACCATCTAGTTCCACTAGTGCTGCAGCAGTGTTCTAAAATCACATGGTGAGTATGAGTCATGCATGGTGATTCTCCCTCTTGCATAATGTAGCACAGTCAGGCGTGGTAAAGTAGGTATTGTGACCCTTCACCATGGATCACGTAGTGGTTTCCGGCAACTTAGTAATAGGCTGGTTCTAACAGGCAACACCTGAAAGTAAGAGCGATCGGTGAAAGTATTCGGCCCAAACATTGGCTCATGTGCATCAAATCCATGCAAAATCAACCTTCAGTCTAGCTACCTAGTTATACAACTAAGTAGAGCAACATCTCTAAGGTGATAGTATTAATGCATAAAGCTCAGTCAAATGTCAGCTGGCCTTTCAGAGAACAGCCCGTCAAACAGATTGCGAATCAAGACTGGCGAGTCTGATCTAATGTTTCACCTATCCCTATTCACCTAACGGTTGTCGCTAAAGTCATTCTGTAGTTGTTCAAGAGTTAACTGAAACTAAACATCAAGGTAAGGTGTCCCTGGACCCCCCCCCCCTTTACAATATACATCTAATCATAAACCAACAATGATCAAAGCACCATCACTTGGGATATAGTAACAATACATGACCATATAACATATCTACAATTTCCATTTCGCTAGTGGGACCTCCTGCCCACTCTATAGCGAAACTCTTCTTGTGAGACTCTTCCCTAGAGTCAAGAAGTCTTTCCAGCGAAAACATGCTCCCCGCATGTTCAAGGTTCTCTCCAGTTCTGCCTTTCCAAGAGGATTAGCCTTGGCCGTGGCCGAACTTCATAGCTGGCCTGGTTATACCAGTCTCATACAAGAATAACTCACACGCAGTCCTCATATCCCATTTGTCCCCGAATCTCATTCGTCCTCCATTTGTTCTTCCATACTTTCCTCACATCAGCACTGGCGTACCCACGCAAGTATGAATAGAACAGGACAAGAAAGAATAGCACGAAGAACGCATATGTACATCGCGACGGTAAAGCCATGTTATCTCGCGTCGAACCACTTCGGCGGTCAGTACATTATTCACAGAGGTAGTACACAACATGACCTAGTATATACGTGATAACAACATCGTATATCTCTCTAGCACCACTGAAGAACTTACCTTCGTATGAATTCCCAGTTCCTCGAATGTATTCACTATTTAGTTCACACACAAAATAGCTACATCACTTCTTAGCGTTAATCACATACGTGCTCTATTTCCCTATCACATGAGCGATTCACTAACTCACTCTTCATCTACCAACTTACCTTGTCTAATTTCAGCGCTCGACTAACGTAATTATTTACTGGCATAATGAAGTTCATTCTATACAACAATTTACTGTTCCCTACTACAGTACAGCAAACATAGTACATGCAACTACGAACTATAATCAGTCAATATCATTGTAACACAATTTGCCAATTTTAATGGACTTTTCGCTCTAAGCAGTTGACAAAACAGCTGTTCACGACGGCTTGTAAACACAAGTACACACACCGCTGTGCGCTGCCCTCGTTCTCAACTAGCTTATCGATCGGTCAACTCATTAGCTATGCAAGACGCCCGCATATTTAATTAGCTATGAACGATCGCAATTTCTGCTCAAATTACAACGCTAAATTAATCACTACAATTCGTACCTGAATCGGTTGATTGTTTCCAGTCAGCTTCAATGACTATCTACGCCAGCAGGTCGTGAAACATTGACAGTCCGCTGTAACTTGGTTGTGGGTGAAGAAGTGGGTTCACTGCTACCCAAAAGCAGAACCTTCTCACACAAGAAATAGAAAGTGAATGAGCGGTGCCAGCCTCATTTCTCCTTTGTGCGTACGAATGCGCTCGAGAAATAAGTGCTGCACGAAGTGTGGCAACTCCACGAGAAACTCTATTTTCCACAGTGGAATTCTAGGTTCTAGCAGCACGTGAAGTTAATGCTGTACTGAGCCACCCTGGATATCCAAATTCAGGTGTTTCTCGAACCTTCCAGATGGAAAATTCCTACTGGGCTATCCCCGATCTAATTATAGCCGGGAAAGTCCCTGATGACGCCGAATAAAGTGGAATATAGCCCGACAAGGCACAAATGAATTGCCGTTTTGTCACAGTCATGTCGCATGTCCATCCACTCTTCTCTCGTTCAAGTCATCAAATGTTCATCCACTCTTCTCCCGTTCATCTCATCAAATGTTCATTCATTCTTCTCTCGTTCAAGTCATCAAATGTTCATCCACTCTTCTCTCGTTCAAGTCACTATATGTTCATCCACTCTTCTCTTGGTCATGTCATCATATGTTCATCCACTCTTCTCTCGGTCATTTCATATGTTCACTCACTCTTCTCTCGTTCATTTCATCAAATGTTCACCCACTCTTCTCTTGGTCATGTCACATGTTCATCCACTCATCTCTCGGTCATTTCACATGTTTATCCACTTTTCTCTCGTTCATGTCATTATGTGTTCATCCACTCTTATCTCGTTCATGTCACAAGTTCATCCACTCTTCTCTCGTTCATGTCATCATATGTTCATCCACTCTTCTCATCCACTCTTCTCTCGTTCATGTCATCACATGTCCATCCACTCTTCTGTCGTTCAATGCATCAAATGTTCATCCACTCTTCTCCCGTTCATCTCATCAAATGTTCATCGACTCTTCTCTCGTTCAAGTCATCATATGTTCATCCACTCTTCTCTCGTTCATGTCATCAAATGTTCATCCACTCTTCTCTTGTTCATGTCATCAAATGTTCATCCACTCTTATCTCGTTCATGTCACATATTCATCCACTCTTCTCTTGTTCATGTCACATGTTCATCCACTTTTCTCTCTTTCATGTCATCATGTGTTCATCCACTCTTCTCTCGTTCATGTCATATGTTCATTTACTCTTCTTTCGATAATGTCAAATGTTCACCCACTCTTCTCTCGGTCATTTCATATGTTCATCCACTATTCTCTCGTTCAGGTCATCATGTGTACTTCCACTATTCTGTCGTTCATGTCATCATTTGTTCATCCACTCATCATGCATCCATTTTCATCACACTATTTTGTGTGTTAAACAACATGCGAAAGGTACTGTTTAACACACAAAATACTCACTTGATAAAGTTTGCTGACGCGATAATGATTAATCTACAGAAGCCAGCTTTGTGCAAACAGAAAGACATGTTGGTCAGTTTAATATTACTATGGTAGACAATGGACATTACTGTGCGAACATGTGTATATTTCAGCTTGAAGGATTTATCTATAGTGTGTTTACTTTTGTCTGCCCCAATATAAAATTCCATATCTCAGTAACCAACTGAAGGAAAATGATGAGATTTAGCATACAACCTTATCATTATGTGTCCACCCAACAAAAAATTTTTTTTCTAGAGATCTTACAGTAGATTTCAAAGTTTGTTTATATGCGGTATATAATTTACGGGTCAGAGATGAAGTTCATAATTTTAAATGTATTACAGCGTAGCCAGACAATCAGCGTTCAATGTTGAATATTTTACGTGTTTCATGGAATTGGCCTTATGCCAAGAACCCCGCGTTGTTTAAACTGGGACTGTTCAGAGGTGTCTCAAAATGTGGGTTATTTCATGAAACCTGATTAATATGTTTTTTTTTTTTTTTTAAATCTTACCACTTATCGCTAACATTGATTGAAATGTGTGAATATTTTTCAATGGGATTGAATGCGAAATTGTGTATACACTTCAAAGCATCGCTATGAAGTTGTACACATATTTTTGTCAAGAAGCTGATCGCAGGAAACTGTTTAAACTATTACAAATTCCGAAAAAAAGCACAGTGCATGCATTGGGTTTGAGTAAACGGTCATTTCGTCGATGGGTGCAAGAATCTGGAATTAAACCACCACGCAATAACCAAACGGTAGGTAGAAAGGTTATTGTAGACAGCTTTGACAAAGATGTCATAAGGCGAGCTATTATAAAAATGCTTTAAAAAGTCGCTTAAAAGTCGACAGGGTCGACTTCATTGCACCGTTACTATCCCATATGGTTCGGTCTCTTTCCGCAGCACGGAAAG
Organism: Cepaea hortensis; assembly: GCA_963921405.1. Taxonomy (NCBI): domain Eukaryota; kingdom Metazoa; phylum Mollusca; class Gastropoda; order Stylommatophora; family Helicidae; genus Cepaea; species Cepaea hortensis. The sequence continues at coordinate 100,169,097 of OY992891.1, forward strand.
CATCGCACAAAGCACGAACTCCGCAGCTCTAGCGACGACCCACAGAAGTCTCCGAAAAATTTAACTCGTGAACCGAAGGATGCGGCCCGGAATCGAACCCACAACCTTTGGAGCCCGAGTCAAAAGGCTTGACCACTTCTCCATGGAGACTCCTAAAATTATAAACATTTTGGATTTTATATCCAGGATTATCCATCATTATAAAAGTGCTGGATTCCAAAGAGACAGTGACTGTAAGAAAACTTAGGGTTTGGTTGAGAAAGAACAATAACATAGAGCTGTCCAAAACGACTTTGTGGAAAATTATAAGGACAATATCTTCACTTTTAGAAAGTACAAGGGCGGTAGAAATATTCTTTGTGAGCAACCGCATTTAGGAGCCATGAGAAGCAGATACCTACGTGAAATAAGGGAAATGCGCAAAGAAAATTATGGCATAGTGTGTTTGGATGAAATGTGGATCAATGTGCACCACACAAGTGATAAGGAATGGCAATCAGTAGATGGACAGATAAAGCGATATGTGCCCAGTAGTATAGGACAGCTTTTGGTCATGACCCATGCTGGTAATACGCATAATATCTTACAACAGAATGCTGGGCTTGTGTTCGTATCAAAGCATGTTGTTGTTTTTTGTTTTTTGTCCATCAAGAATGATGATGACCATTTATTTCATCCAGTGGGGTTGAAGGTGTGGAGCCGTGGGTTCTAAGATGGCTGATAAGGCCTATTTTGGCTCGAAATGTTCTTTGACAATGTGGGCAAAGAATGCTTGACGTCTCTGGAGGAGGATTTCCTGCAGTGGTTTTTCTGTCCTGCCTTTTCTTCACAGCTCTTGCAGTCCTGGTTGCCTCACATATGACTGCACCTTTGCGCAATGATGCACGCCACGAATTTCGGTCTCTGGCTGCAGCCTCCCAGGTGTCATGATGAATTCCAAAAGCATTCAGTGAAATTTTCAGAGTGTCTTTAAAACGTTTCCTCTGGCCACCTTGGGAGCGTTTACCACAACGCAGTTCGCTGTAAAAATTCGTTTAGGGAGCCTGTGATCTGTCATGCGAGTCAAGTGACCAGCCCAGCGAATCTGATTCTTCATCAGTAGAGTGTGGATACTGGGCATAGATGCTCTTTCTAGGACTTCAGTGTCTGGAATCTTGTCTTGCCATTTAATCTTCAGTAGCTTCCTTAGGCAGACTGTGTGGAAGTGGTTTAATTTCCTAGCGTGTCGCTGATAAACAGTCCAGGTTCAACAAGCATATAGCAGTGTGGATAATACAACTGCTTTGTAGACTTTTAGCTTTGTTTGCAGGCTTATTCCAGTTCTGTCCCATACATTCTTGTACAGTCTGCCAAACGCTGTACTGGCCTTGGAGATTCTTGCATTCACTTCGTCATCGATTGTGGCAGCTTGTGACACGGTGCTGCCAAGATAGGTGAATTTGTCCACAACACTTAGTCTATGATCATTCACTTTGATATTCGGCACAATGTGATTATTCCCTGGAGCTGGCTGGTACATAACTACAGTCTTCTACAAGTTGATATTGAGCCCAAAGTTGGCACAGGCATGTGAGAAAGCTGAAACATTATGTTGCATGTCCGCCTCTGAGTTGGCGTATAGAGCGCAATCATCAGCAAACAGGAGCTCTCTGACGGTGCCGCTGTTAATTTTGGTTTTAGCTTTCAGTCTTCTGAGATTGAATAACTTTCCATCCATACGGTAGTTGATGTCTATTCCAATGTCGTCGTTCTCGAAGGCATTCATCAACATGGCTGAAAACATGAGGCTGAACAGTGTTGGTGCCAGGACACATCCTTGCTTCACTCCATTGGTGATAGGAAAGGGTTCAGACAGTTCACCATTTTCCTGTACTCTTGCCTGCATGCCGTCATGAAATAGCCGCACTATTTGGACAAACTTTCGTGGACAGCCATATTTTGCCATAATCTTCCACAGTCCTTCTCTGCTGACTGTATCAAAAGCCTTGGTAAGGTCAATGAAAGTGGAGAACATTTCGCAGTTCTGTTCCTGACATTTCTCTTGCAACTGCCTTGCAGCGAAAATCATGTCAACAGTTCCACGTTCTTTTCTGAAGCCACATTGACTCTCAGGAAGAAGACCTTGATCGAGATGGGCTGTGAGGCGATTGAGAAGAATTCTGGCGAGTATCTTCCCTGCAATTGAAAGCAAGGAGATGCCTCGGTGGTTGTCACAGGATTGGCGGTTTCCTTTACGTTTGTAAAGGTGGACTATTGACGCGTCCTTAAAATCTTGTGGCATGGTCTCGTTCATCCATATGTTTGTCAAGACTTGGTGAAGCTGCTCTGTTAGGACCGGCCCACCTGCCTTGTATATCTCTACTGGGATGAAGTCAGGACCAGGTGCCTTGCTGCTGGAGAGTTGCTGGATGGCTTTGTTTATTTCCACTATGGTTGGCAGGTCATCAAGTGTCTCGTTGGTGGGAACTTGAGGAAGGCAGTTGATGGTTTCATCATCGAAGAAGGAAGTTGCATTTAAGATTTTGCTGAAATGCTCTGCCCAGCGTTGGAGGATTTCTTTCTTATCGGTGACCAATGTTCCCCCATCTGCACTGAGGAGGGGAACTATGCCTGGTGATGTAGGACCATAGACCGCTTTCAGTGAGTCGTAGAAGTTTTTCATATCATGTCTGTCAGCAAAGCCCTGAATTTCATCAGCTTTGCTGCTCAGCCAGGAGTCCCGCATGTGCCGAAGTTTCTGCTGCACTACTCTCTGAATGTTCTTGAAAGCATCTTTTTTTTTAATGTTGACTTTGGGTCATTCAAATGTGCCTTGAGGAGAAGATGTTTCTCGGCCAGCAATTGGTTGATGTCTTCGGAATTTTCATCAAACCAGTCTTTATGCTTTCGGGGGGCTGGACCCAGGATTTCCATAGCAGTGTTGTAAATTGTGTCCTTTAGGGCTCTCCATTCTGTTTCTGTATCCTGTTTAGCTTCAGCATTGGGCTTGAGGCGGTCTTCCAGCATATTTTCAAACGACTGCTGCATTTTCTTGCTGTTTAGGCGGGTGACATTTAGCTTTGTTTGCATTTTCGCCCCTTGAGGACGCCGTGGTGGCCTGATGTGGATGTTCATTTTCGAGACAATGAGACGATGGTCTGTCCAACATTCGGCACCACACATGGATTTTGTCACTCGAACGTCTTGTCTGTCACTCCTCCTGACGATGACATAGTCAATGAGGTGCCAGTGTTTCGAGCGAGGGTGCATCCACGATGTCCTATTTCTCATGGGGAGACGGAAAATTGTGTTCGTAATCAGGAGATCATGTTCGGCACATGTCTGAAGGAGGCGGAGTCCATTGCTGTTACAATTTCCGACTCCATGCTTTCCAATAATGCCACTCCAAGAGGTGGTGTCCGTGCCTACTCTGGCATTGAAATCCCCAAGGAGTATAAGTTTGTCTCCTTTGGGAACAGATGTTAATACATTGTGCAGGTCCTCATAGAACTTGTTCTTGACATCATCTTCGTTGGTCATAGTTGGTGCGTAGACACTCACAATGGTTGCGTGCTTCCTTCCATTCAGCAGAGGCAACTTCATGGTCATGAGCCTGTCGTTTATAGCCTTTGGAAATCCAGCTAATTTGCCGACCAGTGCCGACTTAATGGCAAATTCCACACCGGATTGGCGTCTTTCCTCGCTTTTCCTTCCACTCCAGAAAAATGTGTAGCCGGCACCAATTTCACAGATTTGGCCTTCTTCTGCAAGTCGTGTCTCGCTCAAGGCTGCAATGTCGATGTTGTACCTGCCCAGCTCTCTCCCAATCAGTGCTGTTCGTCTCTCTGGGCCCGACGCGCCGTCTCTGTCAAGTAGGGTGCGTACATTCCAAGTTCCAATTGTTAAGAGAATATGGTTTACTCTTTTAGCTTTGCTTGTTTTATCTTTCTTTGTATGTCGACCGCAGTTAGGGTACCCACCAACCGCGGCTAGCTGGTTAGGTAGTGATGAAGCAGACAATGTTTAGGGCACCTTTTCTAGCCCCTTCCTCATGCTATGGTGGTGAGCAGTGTGTTCCTATAGAGGGCTGCTCAGTCGCTCAGTGGGCTGCCGAATCCCACTGCTGCTCCGGTCAGTAGAAGACGACCATACGGCCTGAGCCGCCTGTGTGCAGGTCTGCGACTACGACTGCCAGCGTACCCACGCCTGCCGCTCGCCCATCGCCACAGGGCTTGAAGGTGATATGTGACGTTGGATGAAGAATGACTTGCGCGATGACTTGGATTAAAGTGAGGAAGAATTGCGAAATTCGTCGACCTCACTCTCTCGTCTGAGTCCATCTGAGTCCAGTGGCAAGACAAGTCGAGACGATTGGAGACGAATACAGGTGCAGTGGATGACCAGGGCGCTCTACGTGCCTTGCCGTGCTCATTACGTTCCACAACGCTTTGCAGGTAAACGCCGTCTTGCCCGTTGAATCAGGAATGATTTCTTCCGCGCAGTCTGCCGAATCCTGTCTTCACATGCTGGGTAGGCATACACTAGTTTACCTCTTGGTTTGACACCAAATCGGATACCCATGCCTGGTTTAGCCAGCCTTTCACAGCTGTTGCCCGGGGGGTGGCCGCTGTCGCATGCTGACAGCTACTAGGAGCCACAGGCACGAGCTGGGTGTCAGACTTGGACCAGTGGGGGATGGGTCATGAAAGGACATGAGAGCCATCCTTACCAAAGGTGCTACTAATGCCTGACAACCCGTACCCCCCAATCAAAGTATACAGACAATAGGGATTATCATAATAAGATGAATGGTAATGTATTTAGAGATTGGCACGAGAATACTGTGCTTCCATCCCTAGATAGACCGTCGTGTCCGATTATGGACAATGCATGATATCAATGGTGTTGCCCAAGAAGACAAAATACCTATAGCATCGAACACAAAGGGAGCAATAAAGATATGGCTCCGAATGGAAAACATACCATTTCCAGAAACCTATTTCTAGCTAGAATTGTTGTCCCTTGTAAAACAGACGCCAAAAAGCAAGAAATATCAAATCGACAAGTTGATAGAAGAGCATCGTCATGGGTGCTTGAGACTTCCGCCGTACCATTCTGGTAACCCTATAGAACTTGTGTGGGCTAAAATTAAAGGACAGGTGGCAGCTGACAATACTATATTCAGATTGTCTGACGTCAAGATACTAATCCAGTCCGCGCTATTAAATATTGATAAAAGTTACTGGAAACATGTGAGGACCATGTGTTGAAAGAGGAAGAGGATTATTGGAGAAAGGATGGATTGAATTTTATGCAACCGAGAGCAGTCATCAACCTACTGGAATCGTCCGACACAGATTAAGGTCTCAGCAGATCGCAGACCTTAATCCACGTGCACACCAACTGGGATATTTTGCTACAAATATTCAGAATAATTGCAGGCCCTAAACATTACAGCATCGGCATAAACAATACAACTTGTTAATGGCAACAGTTTGTATTCCACAGTGATTAATTTTCAATTCCGTGAGCCCTCAACGGTGACAAACAACTGACATTGAAAAGACAAAAAGCTTAGATGCATCGAATACCAACCGAAGAGTAATATTGCGGTGGGAACTGACATATTGTGGCATGACAAGAAACGGGAGAAGAAACACTTTGTCAAATGAGGGGACAACAACGAACATACGAATCATTCTATAAACTTCAATGAAAAGAGGACCAACATCTTGACCGTTAAGAAGGAAGCCCACTACAGAGACATTCACAGCTATATTCGTCGTGCAAAACATGTAATCATGTTCCTCTCAGCAGAGCAGACAATTCACCCACTCCCATACGAATCTGGATACGCCTTGTGTTTGTCATCCGAACTGGCGGGGGCATTGGCATTACTGTAAAACAAGTTTGTTATCTAGAAATCACTAGTTTTTCATCAAAACATCAAAGAAATGTCGCCGCTTTTCATGATTTAAGTTGCTTTTGGACCTATCAAAGACATATTCCTTGGGTGGGGGTAAATATAAGACGGCAGGAAAAATTTCATAATAATGCAACAGTTTTCAAAATAATTGATCGTGAATGACGGCATTCATTTTTGGACATACTATAGTTATTTTAATTTATGTTGTGTGAATTCTGCAGTATGTACCTGACGAGATGCAGTGAAATATGCCAGGCAATAAATCGTGCAGTCTGTTGTTTGTGTCTTCGTTATTCAAATTCACTACGGGAAAACATTGTTTTGAATTCTGTATTTATTGCAATTCCAAAGAAATCGGGAGCCTTGGAATGTGATCAACATAGAACAATTAGTATAATGAGCCACATCACGAAGATTTTGCTACGAATTATCATGCAAAGAGTGAGGAAGAAAATACAACCTGAAATAGGGGAAGAATAATGTGGGTTTGTAGAAGGCAAGGGTACAGTAAATGCTGTATATATATTGAGAACGGTAATTGAACGTTCTATAGAAGTAAATAAAGATATACATCTTTGCTTTATTGATTACACAAAGACTTTCGATAGAGTAAGACATGTCAACATAATAGAGATACATGCAGATCTACAAATTGATGGGAAAGACCTTAGACTTGTAAAAAATATATATTGGAAACAACAAGCTGCCATCAGAATTGATAATTAAGTAGGTCAATATAAGTCTATTAAGAGAGATGTAAGACAGGGACGAGTAATGTCTTCAGATCTGTTTTCCCTGTATAGTGAACATATTTTCAGGAATGTACAAGATTTGAATTGAATCATCACTGTATGAAGGAACACCAATAACTTTAGATATGCAGTTATACAGTATTGATTGCAGACAATGAGCAGGATCTGCAACGATTAGTAGATGCGATTGCTGCGCACAGTGAACAACTAGGGTTAGAATTAAATTGTAAGAAGACAGATTATGGTCGTCACTGGGAAGAAGGAAATACCACAATGTAATATACAAGTAAATGGGAATATTCTTCAACAGGTGAATCGGTACAATTATCTCGGAACAATCATAACAGCTGATGGGAGATGCCTTGCAGAGATTAGAACAAGAATCGCCATGGCGAAGGTAGCCATTTGCAAGATGAAAAACATACTGACCAATAAAAAGATGTCAATTGCTACGAGAAAAATAGTGTTGAAGGGATACATAGAGCCTGTTCTTTTGTATGGATGTGAAACTTGGACAATGTGCAGACAAGCTGAAAAACATCTGATGGCTGTAGAAATGTGGTTTCTGAGGAAAATGCAAAGAATACCATGAACCAACGACCAAGTCCTATAAGAAACAAATGAAAATCGTAAACTGATTAGAGAAATTAGGCGTTGACAGTCAAAATATGTTGGACATTTATTGCATAGAAGTAAATACCTGGATGGCTTGACCATGTGGCATGGTCGAGACAGGAACACTGAGCTGATTCACGACTCTTGTGATCGAGTGAAAAGGCGTCTCATGACTGCCCACGCTTACCGGCATGACACATCACGGATGGATGTATGAATTATTGAATGCTGAATTACCGAATTTAAAAATCCACCCCACTGCACTCGGGTCCACACTTGCTCCGATCTCTCTCCAAAAGACACTGAATTGTTCCTATAATCATGGTTCCATTCCAATAGCTGTTTTAAACAACGATCTGCCATCTACTGCCTATGGTACCTTGCGGTAAAAGCCTGGAGGTGGGTGGGGGAGAGGGGCGATATATATATATATCTATATATATATGTGTGTGTGTGTGTGTGTGTGTGTGTGTGTGTGTGTGTAAATGTCTGTGTACATCTTGTTGTTTATGTATTTACTTACCTATCTGTTAGTGTAACTGTCTGTTTACTTATCTGTATGTGTAAATGTATGTGTACATATCTTGTTGTTTATGTGTTTACTAACCTATAGTCTGTTTATTTATCTGTCTGTGTAAATGTCTGTGCACATATCTTGTTTATGTGCTTACCTATATGTCTGTGTATCTGCCTGTTTACTTATCTGTCTGTGTAACTATCTGTGTACATATCTTGTTTATGTGCTTACCTATCTGTCTGTGTATCTGTCTGTTTACTTATCTGTCTGTGTAAATGTCTGTGTACATATCTTGTTGTTTATGTGTTTTGTTATCTATCTGTCTGTGTATCTTTCTGTTTACTTATCTGTCTGTGTAAATTTATGTGTACATATCTTATTGTTTATGTGTTTGATTACCTATCTGTCTGTGTATCTGTCTGTTTACTTATCTGCCTGGAATAGAAGAAAAAGCAGCGACTGCAGCAGAATATAACGATATGAATGGAAACAAATAGGTATATTAAGCTCACCTGTATTCTGGTATACGATGGATCTCCTTGTAAAATATGTGCAACGTGTTTGTATTTAGCACGTTTCTTCTCGCAGGAGCTAAATATGCCTATTTGTTTCCAATTCATTACTTATCTGCCTTGTTACTTATCCGACTGTTTACTAATCTGACTGTTTACTTATCTGCCTGTTTCCTTATCTGTCTGTTGACTTATCTGTCTGATGACTCATCCTCCTGTTTACTTATCTATCCGTTGACTTATATGCCTGTTTATTTATCTGTCTATTGACTTTTCTGCCTGTTTACTTATGTGTCTGTTGACACATCCGCCTGTTTACTTATTTGTCTGTTTTCTTTTCTGTCTGTTTACTTATCCGCCTGTTTACTTATCCGCCTGTTTACTTATCCGCCTGTTTACTTATCTGTCTCTTGACTTATCTGTCTGTTGACTCATCCGCCTGTTTACCTTTCTGACTGTTGACTTATCTACCTGTTTACTTATCTGTCTATTGACTTTTCTGCATGTTTACTTATCTGTCTGTGTAAATGTCTGTGCAAATAGTGTAGTTAACTGGAGTCATGCAAACCGCATGCAAATTAACATTTCTAAAGCAAAACCTAGGTTAATAGGAACCAGACAAAGACTTCACACGCTACACTCGCAGAGAACTCTACAGCTGCACATTGGTAGCATGCCTATAGACAGTGTAACCGAGCACAAAAATCTAACCTTTAACTCCCATGTTCATGTTCTCGTTAAACAAATAGCCAAAAAAAGTATACCAACTTGCCAAAATTAAAAATTTCCTTGACGAAAAGACAAGAAAGATATTCTATACTTCCCATATACAAACACATATTGATTATTGCTCCACAATCTGGGATTGATGCTCTAAATCAATAACAAACGCCTTTATTCACTCCAGAAAAGGGCAGTACGTTTAATTAATGGTGAAAAGCTTACCGACAATTCTAACCTACATAAACGTCTTCAGTTACTGCCACTCCACAAACGCCTGCTTTTTAATAAGGCTAAACTAATTTTTAAAAAATCATATTTCAAAATGCTCCAAGCTACCTTTGGCCATTGTTTAAATATAACGCAATCTTCCACAAGGAATCAAAGACACCACCAATCATTATACATACATTCGCAACCTGTTTGAACACCACCTCAGTACAGACTACATGCCCCCATTAAAAGAAAAAAAGACAATAATAATGGTACATTATCTCAAACGACAACTAGCCAAAAAACATTCCCATATGTATGGCACGTTACACCTTCCTTAGGTATTTATAATGCCCACGTTAAACATTGCCTCAGTGAGTCATTTGTTATTGATTATTTTTCATGCGTTTTAATGCTTATTGTTCTGTGTGTGTATCTGTATGTTTACTTATCTGTCTGTTTAACTGTCTGTGTACATATCTTGTTGTTTATGTGTCTGATTACCTATCTGTCTGTGTATCTGTCTGTTTACTTATCTGTAAATGTCTGTGTACTTATCTTGCTGTTTATGTGTTTGATTACCTGTCTGTGTATCTGTCTGTTTACTTATCTGTTTGTGTATGTTTGTTTACATATCTTGGAGAAAGTGATAGATAATTCCTGGGACTGGATAGCTCTTATTTACTTGTGTTTGCTGTAATAACATGCAATTTTATAACTCTGATAATGTTCTTTTCTGTAGCCAGTTATTGAATTTCGTGTTTTTCTGATCCAGGAAATGCCAAGTACAGTGGCCAGAAGAGGAATTCTGGCGTAGAATCACCCAGCCAGTGAATGAACACATCATCCTTGCAGTCGGGTCAGGAATTCTGGCGTAGAATCACCCAGCCAGTGAATGAACGCTTCATCCTTGCAGTCGGGTCAGGCACATTATCCCGGCTGGAGGACTGCAAGACTGCCAGCCCTGGCATCTGTCAATATTTCTATGTAACATCATCATGTGCTTCGTCAATACGCTTCTAAGCGGATCTAATCATCGTTGAATGGCCCCACAGCTTCCGGGAAGAAATACCAAGGCGTGGCACATCAATATTCTGGATTTGCTCAGCTGATCTCTGACGGGGTTCAACCGGTGTTGTCCAGTACAATGGAGCTGGTTTCTTGACGTCAGGTGCATGTCCCCTATATGGTGTCGTCTGTCCTCACCTGACCTCACCTGACCTCACCTGACCTCACCTGACCAGCCCTTCTTCTAATTACCAGTTTAAAAAAAAACAACATTTGGGTTAGATGCCGTCTGCTGAAGTCTAGTTTTGCTGTTCATTTGTTCTTGCACTATATTTAGTAGAACTATTTGTTTGTTCCCTATATTGACTTGACCCATTTGCTGGGACAGTGTACCAAGTTGAAGCAGTTGTTGGGGCACTGTATCAAGTTGAGCCTTTTCCGGCCTCTCTATGTGGCGGACTAACATGGACTTCATGACGTCATCGATTCTCCGAGAAGCTAACAACAGTCTGATGGATGGCCCCTCCCTGTCCTCTCTAAAGACAGAAGAACATCTCTCAAACGACCACAGCGGTCCACAGATGTCCGCTCCCTCGGAGGGAAACTTTCAAGTGCGCCAGTACCCTCATGCCGATCATCGCCGTCTTTATGATAACAGGCACTCTGCAAATGATTATGTGTTATATGGACCATCCAATCAGAAAGAAGAGGTCCCGGATTTTACCCATAATGCCACAAAATCGGGAATGCTGGCGGGCCACCGGACCCAGAGACCGCACTCATCGCCACCGGAGAACGGTGTTTCTCTGGCCCCGCGGGCTAACCCTGACCCCGATCTCGGCCGCCCCACGGAGAACTTCCCGTCTCTCTACACAAGCATCGCTGACCTCATCAGGTCGGAGTCGTCCATCCTGTCGCCGGCCAGCGGGTTTGCTGACATGGTCGACGAAGACGAGGACCAGGGTTTCAGCAAATTTATGTTGCCTAGCTTTGGTTCCCAATCGTCAACCGCCAACATCACAGACAACACAGCTATATCGTCCGACGACCTGATCTCACAGTCCGGGCATTTCAGTAGCCACACTGATCTCTTTGATGGCCATTTTCAAGTGGACAGACCCTCGGGAAAGCCAACAGTTTTCGACATGTTTGATAATCAGGATTATCTAGGTCAAGTCCTGACCCCTGGATTGTCGTTTGATGGCGACCAGCAGACGGACGACGCCTACCTGCAGAACGGCGACAGGCCACACGCTGGGGGTTTGCCGCGCGCCAGTTCTTACCCCATGTTGAAGGGGGATATAGGTCTCCACGACGTGCGTTCTGTGGACAGCTCGGATATGATGTCGGACAGCGCCAGCAAGTATGACGATTCAGATTACAGCAATGCCAGTGCTGACCGCTACAGCAGCCGTTATGCCTCGCCCTCACCACATCATCTCCAGCCTCCGCACAGCAACCACGTGGACAGTACGTACTCGAATCACAGACACTCCTCATCGACCCCGGCATCAGTGTCCACGTCGGTACCATCTCCATCCTCATCTTCACAGGCAGCTGGTGATGACGCACAAGTGTCCGGCCTGGATGATCAGTATCTGTCTCCGGAGGATGGCACCCAGGGTCAAGGTGACCGAGTCAAGGGGAAAGGCGGGCTCAAGCCCAGGGGCGCCCAGAACCTGCCGCCATGTCGAGTCTGTGGCAACATGGCTTCCGGCCTTCACTTCGGGGTCAACACTTGCGAGGCATGCAATGAATTCTTTCGACGGAGCCTGAAGCGGGGCGCTACCTACTACTGCAGCAAGAACCGCGAGTGCCAGGTGTACGGCAAGAAGCGGAACGCCTGTAGCTACTGTCGCTACCAGAGATGTGTGGAGATGGGTATGTCCAGGGACGCCATCAAAACAGGACGCTACTCGCACAAAACCAGAACAGAATACGCCATGGAGGTAGAGAAAACCAAGATTAAGGAGGTGAATCGAGTAGAGAAGGAAAGATTTGAAGCTCTCCTCGTTGATCTGGTCAAATACCACGATAAATACATTAAAGTGTCCACTCGAGTCCCAGAGGAGGAGCTCCTGAAAAACCAGAGGTCGTATTTGGAACTGTACCTGACTCAGCGTGAGCACGAGAGGAGGCACCCGCCCCTGCAGACGCCCCTGGAGAACCAGCGGCTGTTGGAGGGCTGGAAGGCGGCCAAAGAGGACTTATCGCTGACCATGCACGACGCCGAGATGACAGAGAAATGGTTGCGGAACTACATCAACTACGCCAAAAACGTTCCTGGATTTAAGGAACTGGCCCTGTCTGACCAGGCGTCTCTTGTCAGAGGTTCCTGGTTCGAGTTCTGGTTTCTGGGCGCCTTCAGAGGCTACAACTCCACACTGCAAGTGGTGGCCTATCCGAATGGGCGCTGTTTTCATAAAGAGGAAATCATGAAAGTCTTTGGAGAAGAGTACACCAACTTCTCCTTCGAGCTGGCCGACAGAATGAGGTCGCTGGACGTAACTCCTGACATCCTGGTCTTGATAAAAACTGTTTGCCTGACTTTCCCGGACCGGACCACGCTGGACAACCGAGAGGCGGTCAACCGGATGCACTGGCTGATGGTGTCCTGCCTACTTCACACACTGGACAAGGTCAAGCCGGGCAACAACATCATCTTCCCTGTAGTGGTCAGCAAGTTGGTGGAGCTCAGGTCAGGACAGGACAGCTCTGGCTTCTCTGTCTCGTGTCCACTCTCTCTGTTCGTCTTATAAGTCATTTGTCTGTCTCATGTCCACTCTCTCTGTTCGTCTTATAAGTCATTTGTCTGTCTCATGTCCACTCTCTCTGTTCGTCTTATAAGTCATTTGTCTGTCTCATGTCCACTCTCTCTGTTCGTCTTATAAGTCATTTGTCTGTCTCATGTCCACTCTCTCTGTTCGTCTTATAAGTCATTTGTCTGTCTCATGTCCACTCTCTCTGTTCGTCTTATAAGTCATTTGTCTGTCTCATGTCCACTCTCTCTGTTCGTCTTATAAGTCATTTGTCTGTCTCATGTCCACTCTCTCTGTTCGTCTTATAAGTCATTTGTCTGTATCATGTCCACTCTCCATTTTCTCTTTATATGTCATTTGTCTTTCTCGTGTCCACTTTCTCTGTTCCCTTTATAAGTCATTTCTCTGCCTCGTGTCCACTCTCTCTGTTCTCTTTATAGGTCTTTTGTCTTTCTCGTGCCCACTCTCTCTGTTCCATTTATAAGTCATTTGCCTGCTCGTGTCCAGTCTCTCTGTTCGGCGTATAGGTCATTTATCTGTCTCATGTCCACTCTCTCTGTTCCCTTTAAAGGTCATTTGTCTGCTCGTGTCCAGTTTCTCTGTTCGGCGTATAGGTCATTTATCTGTCTCATGTCCACTCTCTCTGTTCCCTTTAAAGGTCATTTGTCTGCTCGTGTCCAGTTTCTCTGTTCGGCGTATAGGTCATTTATCTGTCTCATGTCCACTCTCTCTGTTCCCTTTAAAGGTCATTTGTCTGCTCGTGTCCAGTCTCTCTGTTCGGCGTATAGGTCATTTATCTGTCTCATGTCCACTCTCTCTGTTCCCTTTAAAGGTCATTTGTCTGCTCGTGTCCAGTTTCTCTGTTCGGCGTATAGGTCATTTATCTGTCTCATGTCCACTCTTTCTGTTCTCTTTATAGTTCATTTGTCTGTCTCGTGTCCGCTCTGTATTATAGTTAATTTGTTTGTCTGTCTCGTGTCCGCTCTGTATTATAGTTAATTTGTTTGTCTGTCTCGTGTCCGCTCTGTATTATAGTTAATTTGTTTGTCTGTCTCGTGTCCGCTCTGTATTATAGTTAATTTGTTTGTCTGTCTCGTGTCCGCTCTGTATTATAGTTAATTTGTTTGTCTGTCTCGTGTCCGCTCTGTATTATAGTTAATTTGTTTGTCTGTCTCGTGTCCGCTCTGTATTATAGTTAATTTGTTTGTCTGTCTCGTGTCCGCTCTGTATTATAGTTAATTTGTTTGTCTGTCTTGTGTCCGCTCTGTATTATAGTTAATTTGTTTGTCTGTCTCGTGTCCGCTCTGTATTATAGTTAATTTGTTTGTCTGTCTCGTGTCCGCTCTGTATTATAGTTAATTTGTTTGTCTGTCTCGTGTCCGCTCTGTATTATAGTTAATTTGTTTGTCTGTCTCGTGTCCGCTCTGTATTATAGTTAATTTGTTTGTCTGTCTCGTGTCCGCTCTGTATTATAGTTAATTTGTTTGTCTGTCTCGTGTCCGCTCTGTATTATAGTTAATTTGTTTGTCTGTCTCGTGTCCGCTCTGTATTATAGTTAATTTGTTTGTCTGTCTCGTGTCCGCTCTGTATTATAGTTAATTTGTTTGTCTGTCTCGTGTCCGCTCTGTATTATAGTTAATTTGTTTGTCTGTCTCGTGTCCGCTCTGTATTATAGTTAATTTGTTTGTCTGTCTCGTGTCCGCTCTGTATTATAGTTAATTTGTTTGTCTGTCTCGTGTCCGCTCTGTATTATAGTTAATTTGTTTGTCTGTCTCGTGTCCGCTCTGTATTATAGTTAATTTGTTTGTCTGTCTCGTGTCCGCTCTGTATTATAGTTAATTTGTTTGTCTGTCTCGTGTCCGCTCTGTATTATAGTTAATTTGTTTGTCTGTCTCGTGTCCGCTCTGTATTATAGTTAATTTGTTTGTCTGTCTCGTGTCCGCTCTGTATTATAGTTAATTTGTTTGTCTGTCTCGTGTCCGCTCTGTATTATAGTTAATTTGTTTGTCTGTCTCGTGTCCGCTCTGTATTATAGTTAATTTGTTTGTCTGTCTCGTGTCCGCTCTGTATTATAGTTAATTTGTTTGTCTGTCTCGTGTCCGCTCTGTATTATAGTTAATTTGTTTGTCTGTCTCGTGTCCGCTCTGTATTATAGTTAATTTGTTTGTCTGTCTCGTGTCCGCTCTGTATTATAGTTAATTTGTTTGTCTGTCTCGTGTCCGCTCTGTATTATAGTTAATTTGTTTGTCTGTCTCGTGTCCGCTCTGTATTATAGTTAATTTGTTTGTCTGTCTCGTGTCCGCTCTGTATTATAGTTAATTTGTTTGTCTGTCTCGTGTCCGCTCTGTATTATAGTTAATTTGTTTGTCTGTCTCGTGTCCGCTCTGTATTATAGTTAATTTGTTTGTCTGTCTCGTGTCCGCTCTGTATTATAGTTAATTTGTTTGTCTGTCTCGTGTCCGCTCTGTATTATAGTTAATTTGTTTGTCTGTCTCGTGTCCGCTCTGTATTATAGTTAATTTGTTTGTCTGTCTCGTGTCCGCTCTGTATTATAGTTAATTTGTTTGTCTGTCTCGTGTCCGCTCTGTATTATAGTTAATTTGTTTGTCTGTCTCGTGTCCGCTCTGTATTATAGTTAATTTGTTTGTCTGTCTCGTGTCCGCTCTGTATTATAGTTAATTTGTTTGTCTGTCTCGTGTCCGCTCTGTATTATAGTTAATTTGTTTGTCTGTCTCGTGTCCGCTCTGTATTATAGTTAATTTGTTTGTCTGTCTCGTGTCCGCTCTGTATTATAGTTAATTTGTTTGTCTGTCTCGTGTCCGCTCTGTATTATAGTTAATTTGTTTGTCTGTCTCGTGTCCGCTCTGTATTATAGTTAATTTGTTTGTCTGTCTCGTGTCCGCTCTGTATTATAGTTAATTTGTTTGTCTGTCTCGTGTCCGCTCTGTATTATAGGGGACTTAATGCACTGATGGCGATGGCAGCAACCGGGGTAGAGCAGAGGATGCTGTACAGACTCTTTCAGCAGTTAATAATTTCTGTCATTGAGTATGGTTTGGGGCTGCTGACAGTATCAAAAAGCCAGCTTGAAAGGTTGGAGCGCATACAGAATGCTGCCATGCGGGGATTCTGGGGTTCACATAGGGACACACCAATTATATGCATGAGGCATATCCTGGCTCTACCAACAATGACGGATAGGTATATGGTCCTTCAGGCCAAATGGTACCTGAGAGTTGCTGTAGATAGGGATCACCCGCTGCATGCATCAATGGATATGGTCAAGGGTCATAGATTAAGACAAGGCAGGTCCTGGATGGCACAGGCGGAACTTTCTATAAGTCAGGTGTGGGATGGGATCCAGATATCATCAGTCGTGAAAAGGAGTGGTTTAAAGTATCGGCTGACAGGACGGACTGGCACAATGTAATTGTAACACTGGGTCGTGAGTGCAGAGAATTGGCAGCGGGCCGCAGAGTTTGAGGTGCAACACCTGATCCAGAGTAACACACATCAAGGTGACATAATGATCTATACTGATGGGTCAGTGGTGAGAAACAAACGGAGTTGTTGGAGTTTCATTGCGAAGGCTAATGGGCGATTCTTTAAAAAGAAGAGTCTTGACAGATGAGGTAACGACCTCCAGCATCAGAATGGAGGTGGAAGCAGTCACAGCGGCATTCCGTTGGTTAGAGGAGACCACTGCAACACACGTTGTCTTCATCACGGACTCAGGGAGTGTGCTAAGTGAGGTGGAGAAAGGAATGTTTCATGTGGAATGGCTCAACTCGATTCAGAGGTTACAGATTGTGAGAATTGTATGGATTTGTTGCCCTGGCCATGCGGGAGTGCGGGGGTGCGGGGGGAATGAACAGGCTGATAGGCTGGCAGGGAATGCATCTCTTGGTGGTAGATTACCTATGGATAAGGAAGAGGTGGAATAGGCTGGCAGGGAATGCATCTCTTGGTGGTAGATTACCTATGGACAAGGAAGAGGTGGAATAGGCTGGCAGGGAATGTATCTCTTGGTGGTAGATTACCTATGGACAAGGAAGAGGTGGAATAGGCTGGCAGGGAATGTATCTCTTGGTGGTAGATTACCTATGGATAAGGAAGAGGTGGAATAGGCTGGCAGGTAATGCATCTCTTGGTGGTAGATTACCTATGGATAAGGAAGAGGTGGAATAGGCTGGCAAGGAATGCACTTCTTAGAAGTGGACAAGAGAGAGGTGGTGCGCCTGTGGGACCAGGTGGAGAAGGTGGAGGAACAGATTGAGAACCCGTATGTGGAAAGTGAGATTGCGGGGGATAGGCAGGGGTTCTGGAAGAATCTCAAAACCGAGAGGGAAGACCAGAACTTTCAATCAGATAGCGATGGGAACGATTAGTAGTGTGACTCTTCACTGGCTGTTAAACGAGGGGATGGATCGCGTGGGATTGTCCTGAGTGCTGTGATGGTAGATCTTAACTCAATAATATAAATACATAATTCATACCAATATATATTCCATGCAAATACATAATTCGTACAAATACATAATTCATACAAATACATATTTCATACAAATACATCATCATCATCATCATCATCATCTTCCACTTCTGCCGTCAAGCGTCGTAATAATCCATACAAATACATAATTCATACAACCACATAATATTATAAAGACATAATCCATACAAATACACAATTCATTCAAATATATAATTCATGCATCATCATCATCACGTGCTCTGCCGGCTGGCGTAGGCGTTCATGTCTCTCCACAGATCTCGGTCTTTGGTTTTCTGGATCAACTCTGCTGATGATATTCCTCCATGCCACCGTCTCAGTCCATCCAGCATCATTTCTCTTGGTCTGCCTCTGCCTCTCTTCCCCTCGATCTTTCCAGTTTTCACGATGTTCTCCAATGCCTCTCTTCTCATCACATGACAGACGAAAGCTGTTTGTCTCTTTCTTATTGGTGTATATAGTGGTCTAGTTTCATTAGCCTCTTTCAGGCAATCGTTGTTAGTTACTCTGGCAGTCCACGGAATTAGCAACATTCGTCTTAAAAACTACATCTCTGTTGCTTCTAAGTTCTTCCTAATTTGTTCATTTACATTCCAAAATTCACTGCCATACGGCAAAACTGGTTCTATATAGCATTTTAGCACCTCTTTCTTACATTCATTGATAGCGACTTATTGCATAAGATACTCTTCATTTTCTGAAATGCGGCTTTTGCCTGCCCTATTCTCATAATCTCTGTTGTACATCTTCCATCTGTTGTTATAAGTGCCCCTAGGTATTTAAAATTATCAACTTGGTTGAGAACTTCCCCTTCTATTTCTATGTCACATTTTGGTGTCCTCATTCTCCTTGATATCACCATTATTACTGTTTTCTTGATATTCAAGGAGAGTCCTTTCTCTGCACTCTCTGATATAACAATGTCCAACAATTGTTGTAGGTCTGTTGCATTATCCGCCACCAATACTGTGTCATCTGCATAGCGTAAATTGTTTATATTATATCCTCCGATTAGTATTCCTGGCTTCTCTTTGATCTCTCTCATTATTACTTCGCTATATAGGGAGAAGAGATCGGGACAAGACACACCCTGTCGTACTCCTAGCTTCATCTGTTCGTAACTACCCTCTTTATTTCCCATTTTAATTGCTGCTTCTTGGTTCCAATATATATTCTTTATTATTCTTAAATCTTTCCCATCAATGTTGATATCTTCCAACATTTTAATCAGCTTATCATGTTTTACTTTATCAAATGCCTTAGTATAATCTATGAAGCATAAATATATGTCCCTCTGTTTCTCTATTGACCTTTCTATTAATGTTCGTAATATATATATTGCATTGTTTGTACCCTTTCCTTCCATAAATCCATACTGTTCTTCACCAATTTCCATTTTTATTTTCTTTCTTGTTCTTCTCATTATAATTCTGAGTAGAAGCTTAGTGACATGGTTTATGAGGTTAATTGTACGAAAATCTTCACATTCAATTGCTCCTGGTCTCTTTGGTATTGCTATAAATACAGATTCCAGCATATCGCTCGGTAAATATCCACTGTTGTAAATATCATTCAGCATTTTGGTTAATATATCTACCCCAAATTCTCCCAGTACATCTAATTCTTCTACTGTGATTTCATCTGGTCCAGCTGTTTTTCCTTTCTTCACAAGTTTCATAGCGTCAGCGACTTCTTTTAGAATAGGTGGGCCTTCTAAGTTACTTTATTCTGTTAATTCTTCCCTTTCTCCATTATATAATTATCTTATATACTCATTCACCTCTTCATTACAGCACCTTTCTCCAATAATATCTTTCCTGTTTTTGATTTCAAACACCCTGTATTTATTCTTATTTTTCTTCCTGTGAGCTCACTGATTTGTCTGTGCATACTTTTTTGATCTTTAATAGAATTTATTTCAATATTTTTTGCATTGCTCGTTTAACCAACTTTTTTTTTTTGACTTCACACATTTATCTCTTATTTCTTTATTTATCTTAGCATACTCTTGTTTGTCATTTTTATTCTGTTTCCTTTTGTCCATCGGCATTAAGATTTCTTCATTCATCCATTTTTTCTTAGCTTTTTGGCTTCTCTCCGGTAATATTTCTTTGCTAGTTTGATGAATGGATTGTTCTTGAATTTCTTTATTTACTTTCAGAACCTCTTTATTAAGTCTCAAGTTCTTAACCATTTTTCTCCTCTCTTTTATCTTACTTTTATTTGTCCACATAGTGGTACATGATCACTATTACCGTCAGCACCAGACATTGTCTTTACATTAATTAATGCATTTCTAAATCTTTTATTAATAAGTATGTAGTCAATTTGGTTGCGTATTTTCATATCAGGGCTTTTCCATGTGTATAGTCGTCTTTTATGGTGTTTAAACCATGTGTTTCCTATTATCATATCATTAATATTTGCCCATTCTATTAGTTTCTCTTCTCTTTCATCTCTTGTACCTAAACCGTAATTCCCCACTATATCCTCTATTTTTCCCTTTCCTACTTTTGCATTAAAATCTCCGAGTATTATTTTTACTTCTTGTGATCCAATTTGAGATATTCCCATTTCTATTTCATCGTAAACGTGTTGTATTTCTTCATCACTACTGCTTGTTGTTGATGCATACATATACTTGTATAATATTTATATCTATTGGTTTGCCTTTGAGTTTGACCATTATAACTCTATCTGAAATGCACCAGTATCCAGTCATAGATTTGGCTGTTTTTTCATCAAATATTATTCCTACACCTTTTTCATGTGTGTCCCCTCCAGAATAAATTATTGTGTGTTTGTCGGTTACAATTTTGCCAGATCCCTTCCATTTCATCTCACTTATCCCTAGTATATTCATTTTCATGTTTTCCATGTCTATTAAAACTGTTGTTTAACTTTCCTAGCTCATTTAATGTCCCAACATTCCATGTTCTTACTCTAAATTTATTTAGTTTAGTTATTGTTTTAGTTTTGCCATCAGTAGCTGGACGACGGTCTGATGTCACCTGTGGCTCATGACTGTCCCTACCGGACGAGGATGTCCTAAGACAGCCATTAACGTCGTTCACTATTTCTGAAATGTGTGTTGCCATGAAATCTTGGGAAGATAATGTGGTGGTTTCCCTTTGCCTTCCACATTCAAATGGTGGTCTTTTAACTCTGCCTTTGACAGCCATTTCCGACTGTCAGGACAAGTGAGTGCCCTGCTCTGCTCAGATGCAGAGTTGTCCACTTATTCCGGTGGATACTCGGTCCCCAGAGCTGTGTTAGCCACGCCGTGGTGTGTTTCAATCCTCTACCACGGGGAGGTGCAGTTGGGACTTTCCCTTTCTAAAGTTATGGTCTATGACTAAAACTCTCCAGTACCTTTAGAGGACATAATTCATGCAACCACACAATAATATAAATAAAATAAAATACATATTTCATACAAATACATAATTTATAGAAATACATAATTAATAAAAAATACATAATTTATCATCATAATCATCATGCGTCTTGCCGGTGGGCGGTCATATTTCGCCATTTCACTCGATCACCAGAGTCGTGGATCAGTTCAGTGTTCTTGTCTCGACCATGCCACGTGGCGATGCCATCCAGGTATATACTTCTCTGTCTTTCCCTTGTTCTTTTCCCCTCTATCTTGCCAGTTGTCACCATGTTCTAAAATGTATTTCTTCTCATAAATTGACCATAAAATTATGACTGACTACGTCTAATTTCTCTAATCAGTTTACTGTTTTCGTTTGTGTTTTGTGTGGAGGACTTTTGTGTTGGCATTCTGACGGCGGCATTATGTACAGTGAAATGCTTTTACATCTGTCTACGGTTGTTTGTAGCGTGAACTGCGTGTTCGAAATAATGGCGGCCAGCTATGTTGCAGAACTGATTGGTTTGCCTTATGTAGTAATGTAATAATGCGTAGCTGCTGGTTTTCTAGTAACTGCCGCTTCCATCGACGTTGAACTTATTTCTCGTGGAGGACTTTTGTGCTGACATTCTGGCGGCGGTATTAATCAGTGTACCTGTGCGGGCTGTTGGCTTGTCGAGACTCCTGTCTGTTCCACTTTTCACATGGGGCAGTGAGGAGCATTTTGTGTGACATTCACTGGCACAGGAACGGAGCATGATGGAAACGACCCGTTGCCGTGAAGTTAGAACCATGACTAATGACGAATTTGTTTCTTGTACTTGTTGGTTCTTGGTCATTGGTTTTTCTGTCTGTCCATAGTATTCTTTACATTTTCTTCAGAAACCACATTTCCACAGCCTTCAGATGTTTCTCAGCTTGTCTGCTCATTGTCCACGCTTCACATCCATACAAAAGCACATAATTTATACAAATACATAATTTATACAAATACATAATTCATACAACCATATAATAATATGCCGGTCTCCTTGGTCTAGGCGTTTAACGTCTTTCTCCGTATTTCTGTATACTCTGTTGAGTAACGTGACGTGCGCGAGAATCGGTAGCGGTTCTCACCACGTCGGTAACTTACGGGGTATGTGAGTCGGTTGCTCAGAAAGCAATGGCAAACTACTAAGCGTAATCTTGCCAATAAATTAACAATCAGCTGAAAGATGCTGATGTTGACAACGATATCCTGTAAAGGATATGCGAACACAAAAAATATGAATATATATATAATAATAATATAAATACATAATTCATACAAATGCATAATCTATACAAATACATAATTCATACAAATACATAATTCATACAACCACATAATATTATGAAAACATAATTCACGCAAATACATAATTCATACAAATATAAAATTTATGTAAATACATAATAATATGGATGCATAATTGACTGATGTTGTTGAACTTAAAGTTACAGACAGATAGTTAACTGCTGTTGTTAAACCAACAATCACACACAAGCCGTGTATGATGTGATTAAACATGAATGTACAAATAAACAGTGTATTGATGTTGTCAAACGTGGTGTTACACATAGTATATTAATGACGTTAAACCTGAAGTTACACATAGTACTTTAAGGACGTTAAAACTGAAGTTACAGGTAAATTATTAGTGAGGTTAAAGCAAAGTTACAGATAATGTGTTAATGATGATAAACCTCATCCTACAGATAGTGAATTGATGTCGCTAAACCTAAAGTTACAGATGATTTATTAATGATGTGAAACCTGAAGTTACAATAAGTTCATTACTAAGGTCAAATCTAAAGTTAGAAATGGTTTAATAATGACATCAAACCAAAGTTACATATAGTGAGTTTATGTGGCTAAACCTGGAGTTACAGACAGTTGATACAACTGACGTGACCGACCCACTTGAGAGACCACTAACACTTGGATGTGAGCTTGCCCATCCAGGACAGCAGACGACCTGGGAGGGCACGGAGCCTGACATGACCGACATTAGCACGATGTCACCTCGGTTATAGAAGCTTGATATTATAGTCTTGACACTGTGAACATTTGTGCAAGTGAACATAGATGACACTGAGCGCCCAACTGTGAACAAATATTCCAACAGTAAATCGGTGCCGCTGTGCGGGGCAGAAACACGGACAACAGATACAACCATTACTTTTTTCCCCGCGTTTCCATCCTGTTTCAGGATATTGCGGTCAACACCAGCATCTTTCAGCTGTATGTTGATTCCTAGGCTAGATTACGCTCATCAGCACGCCACGACTTTCTGAGCGACCGGCTGCATACTCTCATAAGTCACTAGCGTGAATCGAACCACTTCTAATT
Source organism: Cepaea hortensis (assembly GCA_963921405.1). Taxonomy (NCBI): domain Eukaryota; kingdom Metazoa; phylum Mollusca; class Gastropoda; order Stylommatophora; family Helicidae; genus Cepaea; species Cepaea hortensis. Next base: position 100,192,364 of record OY992891.1, read on the forward strand.
CTCGTCCGCTCACGTTGACGACGAGAGTATTCGGGATTAACGGAGAAAGCTGCTAACCCCTCGGCCAGGGAGCGGGCAGATACAACGATTACTAATCAGTTAAAAACATTCACTGATTTTTTTCCGCATATACTTTACAGTACATCGCTGTCAACATCAGCAACTTTCAGCTGATTGTTGATTTCTTGGCAAGATTACGCTCAGTAGTTTGCCATTGCTTTTTGAGCGGCCGGCTCACTTATATCGTAAGTTACCAACGCGTGGAGAACCGCTTCCAATTCTCTAAAGTGGAGGTGAAGAGTTTGAAGCTGGCGCTAGATAGTCCATACTGTGAGAACACCTGAGAATTGTGTTGCTGGAAAGATCTGTGTTTGACATCCATACTGTGAGAACACCTGAGAATTGTGTTGCTGGAAAGATCTGTGTTTGACATCCATACTGTAAGAACACCTGAGAGTTGTGTTGCTGGAAAGATCTGTGTTTGACATCCATACTGTGAGAACACCTGAGAATTGTGTTGCTGGAAAGATCTGTGTTTGACATCCATACTGTGAGAACACCTGAGAATTGTGTTGCTGGAAAGATCTGTGTTTGACATCCATACTGTGAGAACACCTGAGAATTGTGTTGCTGGAAAGATCTGTGTTTGACATCCATACTGAGAACACCTGAGAATTGTGTTGCTGGAAAGATCTGTGTTTGACATCCATACTGTGAGAACACCTGAGAATTGTGTTGCTGGAAAGATCTGTGTTTGACATCCATACTGTGAGAACACCTGAGAATTGTGTTGCTGGAAAGATCTGTGTTTGACATCCACAGGACATGTCTGATTGTGAGAAGTGTGGATGCAGACATGGAGGACTTTCATGGTACATGAACATGTGAGATTGAAGGAAAATGTGGGACAGTGTACGAGTGGGTGTAAAAGAACTGTGCACCCTAAACCGGCGCAGGAATCCGCAAGATGGAGAGACGAAGACAACAAACCTGACAAAGAAAACTGGCGGTGTCTCTTGAGATACCCGACTAATGTGTCCTGTGTGGTACCCGACTAATGTGTTCTGTGAGGTACCCGACTAATGTGTCCTGTGTGGTACCCGACTAATGTGTCCTGTGAGGTATCCGACTAAATTGTTCCTTGAGGTACCAGAATAATGTATCCTGTGTGGTACCCGACTAATGTGTCCTGTGTGGTACCCGACTAATGTATCATGTGTGGTACCCGACTAATGTGTCCTGTGTGGTACCCGACTAATGTGTCCTGTGTGATACCCGACTAATGTGTCCTGTGTGATACCCGACTAATGTTTCCTGTGTGATACCCGACTAATGTGTCCTGTGTGGTACCCGACTAATGTGTCCTGTGTGGTACCCGACTAACGTGTCCTGTGTGGTACCCGACTAATGTGTCCTGTGTGATACCCGACTAATGTTTCCTGTGTGATACCCGACTACTAATGTGTCCTGTGAGATACCCGACTAATGTGTCCTGTGAGGTACCCGAATTATGTGTCATCGTGCAATGTCTACATGCAGGTGTTTCTGTTCTAACATGCTGACTGTTTCTCTGTCCTGCCCGCAGGTCACTGACGGATGTAGCCATGAGGGCCCACAAGAGTGCCCTGTTCCAGGATGTCCTCAAGGACAGTCCTCTGCTGTGTGAAATGGTGGACACCAAGACAAGATATGTCCAGGGAGTCCACAAAAATGTCGTTTCTGTGACCGGAGATTCTTGACCTGGTTAAAACTTCATTCGCACGTGACTCATAACTTTGACAGGTGATCTGATCAACGAGTGATTTGATCATCTGGTGGTTTGACCAAGAGGTATCAGCAATAACTTGATCAACAGGTAACTTGATGAACAATTGACTTCATCAACACGAGACTTCATAATTCATCACGGAGGTTCACCGAGGACAACACCTCCGTTTTTCAGCCATCTAACCTCCTATGGAAGCGTATTATTTCAATATTGAAATTTTGTGGCATAATATTTTGGCAGTGAATATTTTCTAGGGCAAGAAACTTCTGTAAATATATTGTATCTGCTGGAACCAGTGTTTTTATTCGTATTATATATATATATATATATATATATATATATATATATATATATATATATATATATATATATATATATATATATATATATATATATGCATTTTATGTTTGGTATACGCTATTTTCTAGATGCATAAATATCGCTTCAGCATAGAGCTTCTTCAACCTGCGCTGTGTCCTTTAGTAACCAGGGAGGAGGTTGTGTTGTGTGACAGTCTGTGTGGTGAGCAGACAGCAAGACAGGTGACAATTTGTGTGGTGTACAAACAGCAGGAGAAGTGACAGTTGTGTGACAAATTGCAGTGTACAGAGATTAGAACAGATGGCAGTTGTCAATGTAGAAAGTAGGATAGATGACAGTTGGCAGTGTGTACAGACAGTATGAGAGTTGTCAGTGTGTATGTACAGACAGTATACCAGTTGTCAGTGTGTACAGACAGTATGGCAGTTTTCAGTGTGTACAGACAGTGTAAATCGTGATAGACTGTGTACATACAGTGTAAAGTGTGATAGTTTGTATACAGACAGTGTACATCTCGATATATTGTGTACAGCCAGTACAAATTGTAGTAGCGTGTGTACAGACAGTGTAGATCGTCATAGATTGTGCACTGACAGTGAAGAGTGTGATAGCTTGTTCGCAGACAGTGTAAATGGCAATATAGTGTGTACAGATAGTGTAAATGTCGATATATTGTGTACAGACAGTGTAAATGGCGATAGATTGTGTACAGACAGTGTAAATGGTGATATATTGTGTACAGACAGTGTAAATCGTGATGGCTTGTGTACAGATGCTGTCTCTACCGGAGACACGCACCACGCGTCTCCCCCTGACTTCTGCTGTTATATCTTCATGGATAGCGCCGTCTCCTTGCTGTGTATATGCCAGGAGTTAAACCCTCCCCTACCAACTGCTGCAGTCATGTGTCCAACACACCTCCAATATTTACATCTCATTGTTGAATACCGGGTGACTGAGCGGAGACGCCGACATCTTCTGTGATGTCAGTCACGGATATGGTGTGGTGTATTCTGCGCCATTGTTGTTGTTGTTGTTGTTGCTAGAGAAATACCAAAGAATAAAAATAGCTGTTTTCTGGTGGAATATTGCACAATGTGACATGAGTAGTATGATATGTGACATGCAATGTTGGTCGTGTTTGCGTGAATGTGTTTGCGACGCTGTTATCTTTAATACAATGGGTACATGAACATCATAATATGTATTGAGAAATATTGACATATCCGTTCTCTGTTGTATACAATGGTAAATAACATGTTTTAGAAAGATTCGGAGAGCGGGCTGGTTTCTGCAGGCTTGTTAACATTTGTGCTCAACTTTTGTCAGAATTATATTTGTTTTTAGTTCATGTCAGGTGGTTTCATGTATGCCATCGTTGTCTTCATCATCATCATCATCATCATCATCATCATCATCATCATCATCATCATCATCATCATCATCATCATCATCATCATCATCATCATCATCATCATCATCCAGTGCGTGAACCACACCTAAGGACGTCTCAAGCAAAAGACACATTGATTTCCCCTGTGCCATGAGTTAATTTGATCCTGTCTTATGATGCCAAATGTTATTTTTATTCTGTCTTATGATGCCATATGTTATTTTTGTTTGATTTCTTTTCTCATGTGTTATTTTTGTGGCACATGTTATCTGTGATGTAACATTTGCTGTCATAATGAATGTAACAAGCCGTCCGTGTGGTTAGTTCAGTAGAACCATTTACAACACATTTGTGAATATTCACAATTACATTCACCACCACCATGTGGTGTGTGTGCAATATTTCTCTTCACTTATACCGGCAGCTTACCTGTACCTGTCACCTGCCGTGTCGCTTACCTGTACCTGTCACCTGCCGTGTAGCTTACCTGTACCTGTCACCTGCCGTGTCGCTTACCTGTACCTGTCACCTGCCGTGTCGCTTACCTGTACCTGTCACCTGCCGTGTCGCTCACCTGTACCTGTCACCTGCCGTGTCGCTCACCTGTACCTGTCACCTGCCGTGTCGCTCACCTGTACCTGTCACCTGCCGTGTCGCTCACCATGTCCCCCTGAACCATGCTGTCCAGACACTAGCTCGAGATGACAGCCTCGGACAGCACCAGGTCTGTTCAAGAAGTATGTGCCATTTGGCCAGGACAAGTCAATGATTCGGGCTCTTTCTGTCCCCAACATGGCGGATAGGCATTTGAACCGTTAAGGCCTCTGGAGTGTTTACGCTTGTGGCTACGGTTTGCATTCGCATTTTCCTCATGTTGGACTGGTAGTGCATGGTTCCGTCGCCCTGCTACTGGGTGAGTGCATAGTGCGACACTGTGAGCTGTGAATTTCGTGTGGAATGCTTTTACATCTGTCCGCGGTTATTTGTAGCGATAACTGCATGTTCGGGACGATGGCAGCCGGCTGTTGCTGAATAGACTGGTTTACCTTTTCGGTTCACGCGTGCACTTTTCAGGAGACTCCTGGGCGTCGTCGCTGGAGCTACGGAGTTCGTGCTTTGTGCGACGCTTTCGGCGGGTGGCCCTGCGGAAAGAGACCGAGCCATATGGGATAAAACCCGGATCAACGAAGACTTTCTGGTGACTGCCGCTTCCATCGACGACGGACTGTATTTTCCGTAGAGGACTTTTGTGTTGGCAATTTCTGACGGCGGGATTATGCACAATGTACCTGTGCGGGCTGTTGGATTGCCGAGACTCCTGTCTGTTTCACTTTTCACATGAGGCAGTGAGGAGCAATTTGTGTGATATTCATTGGCACAGGAACAGAGCATATTGGGGACACCCATTGTCGTGAAGTTGGAACCGCAACTAACTAAGTTAATGATTCACGTAAAGGTATAAAAGTGAATATTCTCTGAAGTTCTCCGCATGGAACTGTACAGACTTCTCCCAGCGCTCCCCTCATTATTGGAAGCATAACAGGAAGATCTCTATAGGAAGGGAGTACAGCGTGGTAGTGGCGTTCCTCATGACGTCTTTTAGGGACTCAAATATGGTCCCTTTCAGGATAATGTTCAACTTGGGGAGCAGCCAAACATGACAGGGACTCAGTGTCCTGAGAGTAGAGTGCGTGAAGAATCTATCTGGAAGTCATCCACTGCCTCCGTGATGCAGGTTAGTGCAAACAGACGACATCGTGGGTGGCAGGAACTGGACAGCTCCAACACGACAACGCACCTGTCTGTTTAGGACACCCCAACACGACAACGCACCTGTCTGTTTAGGACACCCCCAACACGACATCACATCTGTCTGTTTAGGACACCCCAACACGACATCACATCTGTCTGTTTCTGACACCCCAACACGACATCACATCTGTCTGTTTCTGACACCCCAACACGACAACGCACCCGTCTGTTTCTGGCAGCTGATTCAGACTTTCTTGGCCAAACAAATGTCCTAGTTAGCCGAGATCCCAACTCATATGGCTCCCTGGATAGTTGCTGCTCTCTGAGCTGAAAATACCGCCACAGGGGTTCGATTTGAGCCAGAAGATGACATTACTAGGAACGCTACGATCACGCAGTACTCCGTCACCAAAAATACCTTCCCGAACTGCATCCAGGAATGGCGGGACCGCGGGCAGAAGGCTGTACGGTAGCTGGGAGAGTACCTTGTGGGGTGTCCAGTTGCAGGCCTCCAGGCGAGTACGTGAACAGTTCCCGGCCTGGTGTGGCATACTTGTTGAGCAGACCTGGTACACTCGATGTCATGTCCGTGGCTGGCACGACTTCGTTGTTGCTTCAGTTGTCGTGCGTGTCACGTGAGATGTTCCGTCTTTGCTGTCAGTTGTGTTTGTTACATGAGATGTTCCGCGTTTGCTGTGCGTTGTCGTGGGTGTCACTTGAGATGTTCTGTGTGTGTGCTGTCAGTTGTCGTCGGTGTCACTTGAGATGTTCTGTGAGTGCTTTCAAGAGTCTGTGTTATCAGGTTTGACACATTTGTATGTGATTTAATTAATCTGTGTTGTCAAATTTCACACATTTGCTTGTGATTTCAAGAATCTGTGTTGTCAGATTTCGTACATTTGTCTGAGATTTCAAGAATCTGTGTTGTCAGGTTGCACACATTTGTCTGATTTCCCACAATAACATTTTTGCTGTGTTGTACCGCAGTCATGTCGCCAAGTCACTCAGCGTGCCAACCTAAATCCACCATGATCTAAACCATGTTCTGTTGTCCACAAGTCTTGACACGAGCGACATCTAGTGTTTGCTTTTACAAATCACTTTAAGGCACCGTTTTACTTAACAATACCGCCAACTTTTGTGTCACGGTTAGCGGACTGGACTGAGGATGGAGGTAGAGGATGGGGGATAGGATTGACACATCATCATGGCCGGTAATCGCTGTGCCTCGGTCAGCGGACTGGACCGTAATGAGTGTTCGATAGCCGGGTGAACTGTAGATATGGTCGTCGGATGCGCGGGCGAGAGGGGGATAGGGAGGCTATGACTGACACATTGTCACGGCCGGGATTTGTTGGTCGGTTCTCAGTTTGCATCAGATCGAACATTCTTACCGCTAATGTCAAACAGCTTCAATTTGTAAGAGATTTAAAACCAGCAGTAGATTTGCAGAAATATATGTTTCTACTTAATTAAAAAGCAATTATCTTTAAAAAAAAAATGAGATCATATACTTTACCCCAATACCCTCAGGAAGCCATTGATAATCGTTTCACGTGCCTCGATGGCTACACGTGCCGTAAGTTGCCTGCTCTAAACAATATACAGCTCTACCTCTTCACACTCCACCTGTCCCACCTGACAAGAGACCACTGTTACACACGAGAGTGAACACTCCTAAGGAAACGCGGAAAGACACATCTGCATGTGTATTCTATACCCAATGTGTGTGTTCATGTGTGATAGTGGAATCTTATTTGTGTATTCATGTGTGGTAGTGGAATCTTACATGTGTTCATGTGTGATAGTGGAATCTTGTGTGTGTGTGTGTGTGTGTGTGTGTGCTCTTGTGTGATAGTGGAATCTTTTGTTTGTGCTCATGCACGGCAAGTGTAATAGTGGTGGAATATTATGTGTGTTCATGTGTGGTAGTGGAATCTTATGTGTGTTTATGTGTGAGCTTGTTCTGAATTTGGTTTAACAATTAGCAAAAAGAAGACACAGATTATGTCACAAGGTGCACATGGGGTACCATCAATCTTTATTGACGACGCCGAACTAGAGATAGTAGACCATTTTACATATCTAGGATAAGTGGTAAATAGCAAATTATCCCTAATCAGGAAATCAACATCCGGATTGGTAAGGCAGCAACAACAATGAACAGGTTAAGAAAAATAGTCTGGGAGAACAGGAAGCTTACTGCCAAAATAAAAGTCCTTGCCTATCAAGCCTGTGTCCTTAGTACTCTTCTTTATGGCAGTGAAACCTGGACAACTTACTCACACCAAGAGAACAATTTAAACAGCTTTCATATGCGGTGTCTGCGAAGAATTCTTGGTATTAAGTGGCAAGACAAAATCACAAATACTGAAGTATTGGAAAGATCAGGTTGTGTGACGGTTTATTCCATGCTCAGTCTTCGTAGACTTAGATGGATAGGACATCTTAGGGGGATGGATGATGGTAGAATACCAAAGGACATCTTTTTTTGGTGAATTACAGATGGGTAAGAGATCTCAGGGTCGGCCTCTACTACGATACAAAGATGTGTGTAAGCGGGACATGATTGATACAGGCATTGATAATGCACATTGGGGGCAAGTCGCGCTGAACGTGTTGCATGAAGGGCAAATATCAGAAATGGAATAAAGTCAAAGGAGAAAATTATTGCAGAAAAGTCACACACCAAGCGTTTGAGACGTAAGATGGTGCATGATGGTGGAAATGACCACGTGTTCACATGCACCCACTGTGAACGGACATTTACAGCGCGAATTGGCCTTATCAGTCACACTCGCTACCGCCATAGTTAAAAGTTATTATGCCTTTTTAAAGCACACACTATCGTCTGTCAAGACGGCAAGGTGCCAGTGTGTATGTTATGAGTGATAGTGGAATCTTATGTGTGGTAGTGTAATCTTATGTGTGTGTGTTCATATGTGATGGTGGAATCTTTTGTGTATGTTCATGCACTGCAAGTGTAATAGTGGAATCTTGTGTGTGTGTGTGTGTGTGTGCGTGCGTGCGTGTGTGTGTTGTGTGTATGTGTGTGTGTGTGTGCGTGCGTGTGTGTGTTGTGTGTGTGTGTGTGTGTGTGTGTGTGTGTGTGTGTATGGTTTTTTTTTTTAATAGAGTGTTCATGCTCATCAAGTCTAATGATGGAATCTTATGTGTGTGTTCATATGTGATAGTGGAATCTTTTGTGTATGTTCATATGTGATAGTGGAATCTTTTGTGTGTGTTCATATGTGATAGTGGAATCTTATGTGTGTGTTCATATGTGATAGTGGAATCGTTTGTGTATGTTCATATGTGATAGTGGAATCGTTTGTGTATGTTCATATGTGATAGTGGAATCTTATGTGTGTGTTCATATGTGATGGTGGAATCTTTTGGGTATGTTCATGCACTGCAAGTGTAATAGTGGAATCTTATGTGTGTGTTCATATGTGATAGTGGAATCTTTTGTGTGTGTTCATATGTGATAGTGGAATCTTTTGTGTGTGTTCATATGTGATAGTGGAATCTTATGTGTGTGTTCATATGTGATAGTGGAATCGTTTGTGTATGTTCATATGTGATAGTGGAATCGTTTGTGTATGTTCATATGTGATAGTGGAATCGTTTGTGTATGTTCATATGTGATAGTGGAATCTTTTGTGTGTGTTCATATGTGATAGTGGAATCTTTTGTGTGTGTTCATATGTGATAGTGGAATCTTATGTGTGTGTTCATATGTGATAGTGGAATCTTATGTGTGTGTTCATATGTGATAGTGGAATCGTTTGTGTATGTTCATATGTGATAGTGGAATCGTTTGTGTGTGTTCATATGTGATAGTGGAATCTTATGTGTGTGTTCATATGTGATAGTGGAATCTTATGTGTGTGTTCATATGTGATAGTGGAATCGTTTGTGTGTGTTCATATGTGACTGTGTTCCGAAACTTTGTGATATAAAATGCATACTTATATTGTTGTTGTTGTATCAATACCTCAGACTGAAGCTGAACATAATTCAGATTTTGTTGCTGCATTATTCCTGCTTCTGGCTTTACTTGCGCCTGACTTGAAGCAGCTGGTCTTGTACCGGTGACATGTTTCTATAATATTGTTGCAGTCATTTGACAGTCGTGTTAATATCATTCAAAATGTCCATGTTATCTTACGATCATCCAACATTTCACGTTACGATCATCCAACATTTCACGTTACGATCATCCAACATTTCACGTTACGATCATCCAACATTACACGTTACGATCATCCAACATTTCACGTTACGATCATCCAACATTTCACGTTACGATCATCCAACATTTCACGTTACTTTCGCCCAACGTTTCACGTTACTTTCGCCCAACATTTCACGTTACTTTCGCCCAACATTTCACGTTACTTTCGCCCAACATTTCACGTTACTTTCGCCCAACATTTCACGTTACTTTCGCTCAGTGCTTCTTTTCATATTTATATGAGCCTTTTATTGACCACCAATTTGTCAAATTGATCATTGATCCTGTGAACAGAAGTCCCATGCGAAATTGATCATTAAATCTGTGAACATCAGTCACATGTGAAATTGATCATTAAATCTGTGAACATAAATCACATGTGAAATTGATCATTAAATCTGTGAACATAAATCACATGTGAAATTGATCATTAAATCTGTGAACATCAGTCACAAGCGAAATTGATCATTAAATCTGTGAACATAAGTCACATGTGAAATTGATCATTAAAACTGTAAACATCAGTCACAAGCGAAATTGATTATTAAATCTGTAAACATAAATCACATGTGAAATTGATCATTGTCTCTGTGAATATCAGTCACATGTGAAATTGATGATTAAATCTGTGAACATAAGTCACATGTGAAACTGATCATTAAATCGGTAAACATCAGTCACAAGCGAAATTGATGATTAAATCTGTAAACATAAATCACATGGGAAATTGATCATTGACTCTGTGAACATCAGTCACATGTGAAATTGATCATTAAATCTGTAAACATCTGTCTCACGCGAAATAATCATTAAATCTGTAAACATCAGTCACATGCGAAATTGATCATTAATCTGTAAAGATCAGTCACATGTGAAATCGATCATTCAGCCGTCATCCATATTAAACAAGATATTTAAATATTTAATTCACATCACCCATTTATCATTCAGATTTAATTCATATCACACATGTATCATTCAGATTTCAGTTATATCTCAAACTGATTATTCAGCTTTCATAACAATCATAACACTATCCTACCATAATAATTGTATCAATCATGCCTGTGTTACAAAATCGTGTTTGTATTAAACAATTGTGACTGTATCACATCACACATACTTTCCTGTATTACACAATCATGATTTCATATACAATCAATGCTGAATTATTCAGTCATTCCTGTATCACACAGTCTTTTCCGCACTACACAATCATGACTCAATTTACAACCATAAACAATGTCTTTATAACAAAATCATGCCAGTGTCACACAGTTATTCATGTTTCATACAATCATACATGTTTCATACAATCATGTCTGTACCATACATTCAAACAGTATCATAATATCTCGCCTATATGTCACAACCACGACTGTGTAACAGAATTATGATTATGTTATACAATCATACATGTATCATACAATCATGACGATATTATACAATCATGACCATGTCATACAATCATGACCATGTCATACAATCATGACCATATCATAACTCGTGCATGTATCACACAAGCAGTGCTATATTGCACAGTCATTGTGGTACCATGCGTCATAACATGCCTTGCTATACTGACTTGTCTGTGCTATACTTCCATGTCTGTGCTATACTGCCTTACCTTGCTACACTTCAATGTCTGTGCTATACTGACTTGTCTATGCCATGCTTCCATGTCTGTGCTATACTGCTTTGCATGTGCTACACTTCCATGTCTATGCTATACTGACTTGTCTGTGCTATACTTCCATGTCTGTGCTATATTGCCTTGCATGTGCTATACTTCCATCTCTATGCTATACTGCCTTGCCTGTGCTATACCACCTCGTCTGTGCTATACTGCCTTGTCTGTGCTATACTGCCTTGTCTGTGCTATAATGCCTTGTCTCTGTTATACTGTCATTCCTGTGATATACTGTCTGTTCTGTGCTATACTACCTTGCATGTGCTATACTGCTTTGTCGGTGCTATACTGTCTTGCTTGTGCTATACTGCCTTGTCTGTGCTATACTGCCTTGTCTGTGCTATATTGCCTTGTCTGTGCTATACTGCCTTGTCTGTCATACAGCTAGATAGTCATGGCTTTCACACACAATCAAGTTTATAGCATACAATCTTTCACACACAATCAAGTTCATAGCATACAATCTTTCACACGGAATCAAGTTCATAGCACACAATCTTTCACACACAATCAAGTTAATAGCATACAATCTTTCACATAAAATCAAGTTCATAGCATACAATCTTTCACACACAATCAAGTTCATAGCATACAATCTTTCACACACAATCAAGTTCATAGCATACAATCTTTCACACACAATCAAGTTCATGGCATACAATCTATCACACACAATCAAGTTCATGGCATACAATCTTTCACACGCAATCAAGTTCATGGCATACAATCTTTCACACACAATCATGTTCATAGCATACAATCTTTCACACACAATCAAGTTCATAGCATACAATCTTTCACACACTATCAAGTTCATAGCATATAATCTTTCACACACAATCAAGTTCATAGCATACAATCTTTCACACACAATCAAGTTCATAGCATAAATCTTTTACACACAATCAAGTTCATAGCATACAATCTTTCACACACAATCAAGATCATAGCATACAATCTTTCACACACAATCAAGTTCATAGCATACAATCTTTCACACACAATCAAGTTTATAGCACACAATCTTTCACACATAATCATGTTTATAGCATACAATCTCTTACACACAATCATGATTATAGCATACAATCGCTAACAATCATGTTTATAGCATACAAACCCTAACACACAATCATGTTTATATCACATAAACTCTTAACACACAGAATCATGTTTATAGCATACATACTCTGACACAAAATCATGTTTATAGCATGTAAACTCTTTCACACAATCATGTTTATAGCATACAAACTCTAACACACAATCAAGCTTATAGCATACACACTTAAACACACAATCATGTTTATAGCATACAAACTCTAACACACAATCATGTTCATAGCATGGAAACTCTCACACACAATCATGTTTATAGCATACAGACTCTAATACACAATCATGCTTATAGCATACAAACTCACATGCACAATCATCACTGTATCATAATATCTTATATGCCATTCCTTCACACAATCGTGAGAGTCACACAACAATCTTGTCTGCCATTCATCCACACAATCATGGCTGTCACACAATCATTAATTTACAATACAATCTCATCCCCAGCCTACAACACAATCCCGCCACCTGTTATCCCTGTCCGTGGTCACATCGACGGCCACGCCTGACTGAAGTGTGCTCAATGTCCGACTGCTCTGTCGGCTTACGTGTTTATTTGTGTCAAATTATACAATTTCAGCTCACAAGCGTACGCATGTTGTTTTTTTTAAATTTTTTTTTTAAAATGTTGTAAATCGCTTACAGGACGTTGCAGCCAACACCAGCATTTTTCAGCTGCTGTTGATGTACAAGGCAAGATTACGCTCAGTAGTTTGCCATAGCTTTCTGAGCGACCGGCTCACATACCCCGTTAGTTACCGACGCACACAAGTTTTAGTTTATCCAATTGCAGTCGTGAATGTTTTATTTGCCAGCTTGATAATTGCTGTACAAGCAGAAAGACAGTGTAACAATATTACTATTACATGCAAAGATTTTAAAAACATGTTACTGTAAAAAAAAAAAAAGAATTCATGTAACAGTGTTGTGTTCTTACGTTGAGAGACGCTGTGTGTGTGTGTGTGTGTGCGCGCGCGCATACAAGTATGCGTTTATAGCGTCTGTAGGAGCACTAGCAAGTGACAAGAGTAGGCCTTGAATTGCCACTGCCCTGGAACATTTGTAGAAGTATAATTGCTACTAATAGTATGATTACAGCTTGTCCAACATTGGGTATTTCTATGCGATCTCTTCCTCGTCTTCAACAAACAACGAGGAGTCCCAGAAATAATGGCACCAGATGCAGTCTGATTGTGTGTCCCTTAATTGTGTCCCTTGTGTGTTCCTTAATTATGTCCCTTAATTGTGTCCCGTATGTGTTATATGCCCTTTAATTGTGTCCCATGTTTATTCCTTAATGGTGTCATTTGTGTGTCCCTTAATTGTGTCCATTGTATGTCCTTTTGTGTTCACTGTGTGTCTCTTGTTTGTCTCTTAATTGTGTCCCTTATGTGTCCCCTAATTGTGTCCCTTGTGTGTCCCTTAATTGTGTCCCTTGTGTGTCCCTTAATTGCGTCACGTATGTGTTATATGCCCCTTAATTGTGTCCATTGTGTGTTCCTTAATGATGTCCCTTGTGTGTCCCTTAATTGTGTCCATTGTGTGTCCTTTTTGTGTTTATTGTGTGTCTCTTAATTGTGTCCATAATGTGGCTTTGTTTTGCCGTGTGACCCTTATGTGTCCCTTAATTGTGTCCCTAGTGTAGCCCTTAATTGTGTCCCTTGTGTAACCCTTAATTGTGTCCATTTAGTGTGTCCCTTGTGTGGCCTTTATTGTGTCTCTTGTGTGGCCCTTTAATTGTGTCCATTTAGTGTGTCCCTCATGTGGTCTTTATTGTGTCCCTTGTATGGCCCTTAATTGTGTCCCTTTATTGTGACCCTTGTGTGTGTCCCTTAAATTTGTCACATGTGTGGCCTTTAATTGTGTCCCTAGTGTGTTCCCTGTGTGTCATGTAAATGTGTCCCTTGTGTTTTCCTTAATTGTGTCCCTTATGTGTTCCAGATACTTGTTGTCTGGAATTATCTTAGTGCTATGATAATTGCTATCTGAAACTGTCTTAGTGCTGTGATAATTGCTATCTGAAACTGTCTTAGTGCTGTGATAATTGCTATCTGAAACTATCTTAGTGCTGTGATAATTGCTATCTGAAACTGCCTTAGTGCTGTGATAATTGCTATCTGAAACTGTCTTAGTGCTGTGATAATTGCTATCTGAAACTGTCTTAGTGCTGTGATAATTGCTATCTGAAACTGTCTTAGTGCTGTGATAATTGCTATCTGAAACTATCTTAGTGCTGTGATAATTGCTGTCTGAAACTGTCTTATTGCTATGATAATTGCTATCTGAAACTATCTTAGTGCTGTGATAATTGCTATCTGAAACTGTCTTAGTGCTGTGATAATTGCTATCTGAAACTGTCTTAGTGCTATGATAATTGCTATCTGAAACTATCTTAGTGCTGTGATAATTGCTATCTGAAACTGTCTTAGTGCTGTGATACTATACTATACTTGTCTGGAATTATCTTAATGCTGTGATACTTGCTGTCTGGAACTGTCTTAGTACTATGATAATTGCTCTCTGAAACTGTCTTAGTGCTGTGATAAATGCTATCTAGAACTATCTTAGTACTATGATAATTACTCTCTGGAACTATCTTGGTGCTGTGATACTTGCTGTCTGGAAGTATCTTCGTGCTGAGATACTTGCTGTCTGGAACTATCTTCATGCTGAGATACTTGCTGTCTGGAACTATCTTAATGCTATGATAATTACTCTCTGGAACTATCTTGGTGCTGTGATACTTGCTGTCTGGAACTATCTTCGTGCTGAGATACTTGCTGTCTGGAACTATCTTCGTGCTGAGATACTTGCTGTCTGGAACTATCATGGTGCTGTGATACTTGCTGTCTGGAATTATCTTAGTATTATGATACTTGCTGTCTGGAACTATCTTTGAGCTTAGTTACAATAGTGCGAACCATACATTCGGTGCGTGTTATTCTCCACAAAGCCACATAGTTCCCTGCCTGATAATACCCTGGGTCCACCTGTCCCACTAGCATGTTGGTGCCTTCTGTGAAACAGTTTTCCGTGTGGCATTCAAATGGTTTGGCCATCAAGTTAGACTGCAACATTAACAACTACCAGCACTGGCCTTACATCAAAGATCATCTGCCACGAGAACAAGAGGAAGTCCGAGAAGAAAATGAACTGACGACATCAAAGACATTGCACAATCACACGCAATGACACTATGCAGTGCCACCCATCTTGTGCTGGAATTATTCCTCCCCACGATGCTTGACGGCAAAAGTGGAAGATGATGATGATGATTAAACTAAGATTGTACTGTCATCATTACCTCGTTGTCATCTGCAAACCCCTGACCCCCCAAATGTTCTTTCAAGGGTAAAAATAAGCGAGAGTCTGATGCCGCCAATTCCGTACTGTATGCTGAGTGCTTCAACACCTTACATTTCAGAGCATGTGGTGTATCCGCTGTATGGGCAGCCGTATGAGGGCGGGCGTTGTCGTGCATCAACAATATTCCTTTTGAGAGAAGTTTTCGGCGTTTGGATCGTTTCATGGGCTTGGGTTTGTTCACTAGCATGTCACTGTTTAGTTTAGTTTAGTTTAGTTTAGTTTAGTAGATGGATCAACATCACGGCACACGGGTGCAACCATGTCGCATAAATAAACTTGAGATTCGATCAATGACAAACAAGACCCGACAGTAATCGGCAAAAACAAGTAATCCTTTGATGTACAGACTGAGAATAATACGTCGTTAAAACTGTTTACATAGGATCGGCATTTCTAACGGGGAAGCCAAACACGTCGCGTCAGAATGTCTACATCTGGTCGGCGAATCTGTATGATGTGGATTGTTCGGAACAAATACGTCACGTTACAATGTCTACACCGGTCGGCATTTTGTTAACAAAATTGTTTCTCGAGACGAACAACGGCGTCATTTGTCTGCCACGGCGGTAGTGGGCTTTGAAGTGATAGACGGAGAGTCTGGAAAACAGGCGGGATGGATTCTCTGATGTGGGGAATTCTCTGGTTCCCGGACAGACTGGAATTTCCCCCAAATGAAAGCAAATTTGACCGCGGGTTGACTCCAGTTAGTCTAGAACAGGAGGAGGAACCAGACTCTGGACTGGTAAGCGTCTGGACTTTTTGGTGACGTCACTCACAGCCCAATATCAAAAGCGTTGCAGTAAACAAGAGGTGTGAGTTGACCAGATTTCTGAAGTTGGAAAGAGCGATGCAGTATTCCGAGTTGTGTTACATAAAAGAAACTAGGGGTGTCAATTTGTTGATAGTTATCGGCGGACATAGATCCAGTCTGTGATCGCCTAGTTTCGATTAGCAACTGGAATAGGCATATGGTAGGCTATTAATCATATCTAACTTAGAGTATGATTAGGAATAGAGTACAGTACTGTGCGGTGATATAATGTATTATAGGTGCGGTGATATAATGTATTATAGGTGCGGTGATATAATGTATTATAGGAGTGATGATATAATGTATTGTTTTATAAGTGCGATGCTAGAAAGTATCATAGGAGCGTCGGCACTAGTATTCTATTGTGTGGCTTCAACTAGCTTGTGTGATATATCATTTTACTCAGGGAGTTGAGGACAATGTAGTGGAATAATAATTAGAGAGATTAAGGATGGTTGAGAGGGAGGAGAGGAATGTGAAATGGTAGGATCTTCCAGTAGGGTATCTGCTGGGTTTCTACCCGTTCCTTTATTCTTTCCTGGTGTTGCCATGTCTCAGATCATATGATGAGTTATTTGGCCGTATGACAGAGATCGGATCTCTGTTATAGATCTGAGTGCTGCTATTGGCCTACACTCACCTAATTCCGGCCAGGATTGAGTTGCCCTCACCATGGTATTCTCTATTCTACAGGTTCTATTTACAGGTCCACGTATGTGTGCTATGATTTTGATCAGTGAAGCTAACACATTTTAGAAGATGATGGCTCAGAATTTGAAGACAGAAGTTGCTGAGAGGCCGCTACACCGCTACATTGGGCTTATACCCAAGTTGGTTTGAGGGAACCTGACTTCTGAGCAGGATATGCTGATGATACTTATGTTTTAGCAAGTGATAGGTGTATCACTGAACAGTCAGAACATTATATATATTCTACATATACAACACGGCTACCAGAAACAGTCATATAAATATTATACTGATACCTGGAACTTCAGATTGTGTTGTTAATATGGGGAATCTTTAAAACCAGTGACACTAGATCAAGTAAGATTTCCCCAGTAACAGTGACAATAGTGTTCGAATTTTCTAATTAACATTCGGTTAAATAACAGAGGAAATTCATAGTGTAAAACAGATTGAAGACTCTCATTAGACAGTGTTTGTCATGGGTGTCCAAGCATCCTAGTGGTTCAAGAGACAACGGAGGAAGTCTTCACGTGACCGGAGGAGCATCACCTTGGTGAGGTTGCTTGTCTGGACTGAATGGTGCTAGTGTGTTCTCAGCACACTGATGTGAATGACTATACTCCTGAACACTGATCTGAGTCTACAGACACTTTAGAGTACACGTCACACATTCTACACTTTATATACACACACTTCTCCTACATATACTCTTTGCTTTAAAAAATTTCTTGTGTTTATTTGTTGAAGCTAGAGTTGTCACGTATGTTATGTTGGGGAAGAATGAGAGGGGGCATGATCCAGGGGTGAGTAAGAGTGAGAAGAAGGTGTCTTCAGATTGAGGGAGTGTTGTGGACGGAGTCTACTGGATATCTCCAGGATAGAGATATTGAATTAAAACAAATGTGGGTGTTGATTCCCCTCACTCCAGGGACGACACTAAAGTGATAAAGAAGAGCAAATAACTACTACATTCATTCTTTACACACACGACAAACCCATAAGTGCTCCGTTCTCCTCCTAACTCAAACCTGAGTCTGGAGAAACTCAGCTCAGTGCACGAACTCCGTAGCACCGCCGAGGATCCTGAAATACTTTGGATAGATTTTTAAATCGAAATTTTGCCCGGGCGGCGCCGTTAGGATACTCTTTTTCGATTTCCAACTGCCAAGGGATTTTTTTACGTGCGCAACAATACACACGGGCGTCCGATCTCACTACCCAGAGACCAGGGGAAATTTATTACTAGAAGTCCATGAGAAAAAATCCCGGCATCACCGGGGCTTGAACCCGGGACCTTCAGCACTCGAGGCGGACACCATACCTCGAGACCACGCAGCCATGTCACTGTATTGATCGCTAGTCACAGTTTCACCAATTTCCTGGAAATGCACCAATATATGGCCCTTGATGTCCCAACAGAGGAGCATCATGACTTTCCCAGCGGATTCCTGCTTCTTGCAATCTTTTCTTGGCCGATTATAAGAAGGAAGTTATGTTAAGACAGAAGATAACAAGAAGGAAGTTATGTCGATTAGAAAGCTTACAAGAAGAAGGGATGTATGTCATGACGAAATATTACAAGAAGAAGGGATGTATGTCAAGAATAAAGATTACAAGAAGTGATGCATGTCAAGAATAAGGATTATAAGAAGGGATGCATGTCAAGAAGAAGGATTATAAGAAGAAGGGTTATAAGAAGGGATGCATGTCAAGAAGAAAGATTATAAGAAGGGATGCATGTCAAGAATAAAGATTATAAGAAGGGATGCATGTCAAGAAGAAAGATTATAAGAAGGGATGCATGTCAAGAAGAAAGATTATAAAAAGGGATGCATGTCAAGAAGAAGGATTATAAGAAGGGATGCATGTCAAGAAGAAATATTATAAGAAGGGATGCATGTCAAGAAGAAAGATTATAAGAAGGGATGCATGTCAAGAAGAAGGATTATAAGAAGGGATGCATGTGAAGAAGAAGGATTATAAGAAGGGATGCATGTCAAGAATAAAGATTATAAGAAGGGATTCATGACAAGAAGAAAGATTATAAGAAAGGATGCATGTGAAGAAGAAGGATTATAAGAAGGGATGCGTGTCAAGAAGAAGGATTATAAGAAGGGATGCATGTCAAGAAGAAGGATTATAAGAAGAAGGGGTGTATATCAAGAAGAAAGATTATAAGAAGGGATGCATGTCAAGAAGAAAGATTACAAAGATTACAGCAAGAAGGAAGTTAGGTTAAGGATGAAGATAACAAGAAGAAGGATAGCATATTAAGAAGGAAAATTACAGCAAGAAGGAAAATATATTAAGAGGGGAAATTAAAACAAGAAAAAATATTACGACAAGAAGAAATAGTACAACAAGAAGGAAGGTATGTTAAGAAGAAAGATTTCAAGAAGAAGAAGGAAGATTGCACCAAGAAGAAAGATTACTAGAAGGAGAAATTGTTGGAAAGGAAAGTTATATAACCAAGAAAGCTATGTCAAGAAGGAAGAATACGGTACGAATTAAGATTACAATACTGAGAAAGTCAACAGGCAGGGCGGATACATAAAAGGCAGTATACAATAAAATAAAGGATACAATGAGATGGAAAGATACAACAAAGACAAGACGATAATAAAAAAGAAATAATGTCAACAAGGAAGATAACAACGTAACAACAAGAAAAGTTCTGGCAAGCAATAAGGTGGCAAACACAAGTTATTATTACATTTATTCTTGACAACACAACTAAAGTTAACATGTAATTTTAACATTAAATTTTCCCACACGATTGAGTGGCCTACACCAGTAATTGCACTATAGTATGTCCACATTTGTTTGCCGCAATATAAACATCAATATCTCAGTAACCAACTGAGGGAAAATTATGAAATTTAGTATATAACCTTAGTAGTATTATATGTCGTTTACACCCGTAAATTTCAGCCTCCAGCCTCCAGGGTAAAGTAGGGTAAAGTAGGCTGAAGTAAAAAATCTGTAAGTTGTGGAAGTGTGGGTAATTGGGTCATGACGGGAAATTTTTGTTAGTTGTGGGGAAATTTTTGTTGGTTGTGGGGAAATTTTTGTTGGTTGTGTGGCGGGGTGTGATGGAACGGGGTAGTCTGTAAAACTAATTAAGGTAAGGAAGAGTGGCGGAAAAATGTTCGTGTAAATGGTCGGTACCCTTTCAAATGTGTGAGGGGCGGCTGGGGTATATTATTTGTGTGAAGAAAAGAGGGAAACGCGGGGGTTTGTGGGGTAATCTGTGGGGATAGAAACGAATGTGTCAGTGATAGAAAAACACCGGGTCGAAGTAGGGGAGGTAGTATGTTTGAATCCCGGTCACTGTATGTTGGTGAGGGTTTTAGTGGATTGATCTTCAATGTGTGATGAGTGTGGGGATTTGACTCGGTGGTCGAGTGGGCGATCAAGAGGGTGTAGTGGGGATTCGAACTGGTGGTCGAGTGGGTGATCAAGAGGGTGTAGAGGGGATTAGAACTGGTGGTCGAGTGGGTGATCAAGAGGATGTAGAGGGGATTCGAACTGGTGGTCGAGTGGGAGATCAAGAGGGTGTAGAGGGGATTCGAACCGGTGGTCGAGTGGGTGATCAAGAGGGTGTAGAGGGGATTCGAACCGGTGTTACTTCGTATTGATCAAGACGTGGTCGCGTGTAGAGAGTGTTGGGTTCGAATCGGTGGTAGACTATTGGTGATGATAAATAGGTGGTCGCGTTTTGTGAGTCTGGGAGTCGATCAGGCGTTAGACCAACAACTATTGGTGATGATCAAAGTGTGGTCACACACTGGTCAACCAGTGGTCAAGCAGTGGTCAAGTGAGGAAAATTTTTGGGAAAAGTGGTTTTAATGATATGGTGATGATTAAAGGATGGTAAATTAGTGGTCAAGTAGTGGTCAAGCAGTGGTCAAGTAGTGATCAAGTGAGGAAAATTTTAGGGGAAAGTGGTTGTAATGATATTGTGATGATTAAAGGGTGGTAAATTAGTGGTCAAGTAGTGGTCGAGCAGTGGTCAAGTGAGGAAATTTTAGGGATTAGTGGTTGCAATGATATGGTGATGATCAAACAGTAGTAAATTAGTGGTAAAGTAGTGGTCAAGTGGTGGTCAAGTGGTCAACTGAGGAAATTTTAGCGGAAAGTAGTTGTAGCAACATGGTGATGATTAAAGGGTGGTAAATTAGTGGCCAAGTAGTGGTCAAGTGGTCGAGTGACCACTTAAATTGTAGAGGACGATGTGGGTAAGACTATGGTAGTGGTTAAAGTGCTCGATGACGTGGTCGAGCAGTGGTAAAGTGGTCGAATGACCACTTAAATTGTAGGGGAAAGTACGTATAGTGCAATGGTGGTGGGTAAAGTGAAGAGGAATCAGTAGTAGTGATAATAGTACTACCAATATTAGTTGTACCGACAACAATATTAGCTGGTGCATTGTTAGAGATACAAGTCTCTTTTTTGGGGTGTGTAAAAATCATACAAACACAAAGAGGGTCACACATACATACAGACAAGTACACACACGCACACACAACCACAAACACAGACAAGTACAGACAAGTATACAAGTACACACAGATATACACGTACACACATACAGACACAGAAGTACAGACAAACCATACCCTTACTACTGTCACAACAACAGCTAAACACAAGTACACACGTACAGACACACTTACCCATACACAAGTACACACACAGACAAACACAAAGACAACCATACACACCCATCTCCTACCATTACTACTGTCAATATCAGCTATACACAAGTACAGACACTCACCCATAAACAAATACACAAAGAGGGTCACACAAACACACATACAAACACAAAGACAACCAAACACAGCCATAAACAACCACTCAAGTACAGACACAGGAACACAAAGAAGCAAACAAGGACAGACACACACGTACAAACTCAAAGACACACCCATCTCCTACCACTGTCCTCACAACTATACACAACCACGTACAAACACAACTCCACGTACACACAGACATCAACTACAGACACACTCACCCATAAACAAATACAAAAAGAGGGTCACACAAACACACATACAAACACTAAGACAACCATACACAGACAAACCATACCATTACTACTGTCACATCAACAGCTATACACATGTGCAGAGACATCACAAATACAGACACAGTCGTACCATTAATACTGTCATCACAACTATACACAACCACGTACAGACACAACTGCACATACACACAGACATCAACTACACAAATACACACCTACAAACAAAAACACA
The DNA here is from genome assembly GCA_963921405.1 of Cepaea hortensis. Taxonomy (NCBI): domain Eukaryota; kingdom Metazoa; phylum Mollusca; class Gastropoda; order Stylommatophora; family Helicidae; genus Cepaea; species Cepaea hortensis. Next base: position 100,214,781 of record OY992891.1, read on the forward strand.
CAAAGACGCAGACACACTTGTACATACAGACATGAACACTGACAAGTACGCATACCCATCTCCTACCATTACTACTGTCATCACAACTATACACAACCACGTACAGACACATCTGCACGTACACACAGACATCAACTACACAAATACACACCTACAAACAAAAACGCACAAAGACACAGACACACTTGTACATACAGACATGAACACTGACAAGTACGCATACCCATCTCCTACCATTACTACTTTCATCACAACTATACACAACCACGTACAGACACATCTGCACGTACACACAGACATCAACTACACAAATACACACCCAAAGACAGACACACATCCATAAACAACCACACACGTACATACACAAAACACAAGTACAACCAGACATCAACTACACACATACACACTTGATACACTTGTACATACAGACCTACAAGCGTACAGACACAAAGACAACCATACACACCCATCTCCTACCATTACTACTGTAAACATCAGCTATACACAACTACAGACACACTCACCCATAATCAAATACACAAGTATAGCCTCTTCCTGGCCCCACAAGATTATCACAAACTACACAAACCACATACCCTTTTTGGTAACGAATGCGGATGTCCGAGACAACCCTACGTCATCACCGCCATATCCATTAAGTGGTAGCGTGAGTCATCGGTCACGTGAAGGCGGGCGGGCGGTTGCGTGAGAAAAGCCTGTCTACAAAACTGCCACGTCAGCTATATAGGGTCGTGTGCAGAACCAGTGTATAAAATAGGCGGCGTCTCCTCAGTCGCTCTACATCAGTTCACGTGCTGACTTGGGTAACTACAGAGGTATTTGTGAAACAGGTTGGTGTAAGTCGGTTAGCCTTATTCGTGTCGTCAGCATCTGATTATTGATAAAACAGTGAAACATATATTGTATACACCAGAACTTTTTTAGCGGTTGTAAGAAAGAAAGGGAAAAAAAGCGAAAGTGTGACTTATTCATATATCAGTTTATCAATATGACCACCAGATCTACTTTCATGTGTTCAGTGTGCGACAAAGACTTCCGTGATAACTATAACCTTACTCACCACATTCACGGTACGAAAGATCAACCACACTTATGTCATATCTGTGGACGCCTTTTCAATAGACAAGACAAGCTACAACGACACATACGAACACAGCATCAGCCACCTATGAATACATCAGAAGCATTTACTTCAACATCAGAGACGACAGGACCACATGTGTTTTTACACCAGCGTCGTAGTGTAAGTCAAGTACCAGACTGCCACCACTGTGAGTTCAATGATAAGCTTACCCGCCACAATGGAACCATTCACAATGATTATCCCTGTCAGTTACGTGACAATCTATAAAATTCGAACCTACAACGTTACTTACGAACACATCACCTGACATCACGAGAAAGGACGACACCCTTAGACACCCTGGCAACACGTCCACTCATAGTAGCAGAGGATATCCAACCAAATGATAGGAACAGCTTGGCAGCCCTTAAGGCATACTGCAAGGACCTGTCGCTTATGCTACCCAATCAAGTGGTAGTATTAGAAAAAAGTGTCGACCACCGCTACCGGGTGGTTTTGGTATGAGACCTTCATAAAAAAGAAGTATTCAGATATCTTGTGTGATATTTCATACATGTCTTTATTCTGGATCCGAAACAAATAAGGTATGTGTGATGACTTCGACAACAACAGTGTTGTTTTAGTCAACCAAGCTATATCACATACCTCAAGAATGAAGATCACTAAACCAGAACTTTTTGGTTTTTCACTAACCATGTATGTCATTGATTTTTTTCTTATGATATATTGATTATGTGGTTGTTTCGGGATTTGAAATTTAAATATTGAGCACAACCCACTACTGGCAACGCCGATCGCATTCTGGTATGAACCTAAGGCCTATCCACGTCAATATGGAAGCACTATACTCGAGTTTCGCCCTCATTTGAGCTCGTCAGTAGTGCATATCCCTGACCAGATCCAGAAACAGTCCCGGATCACGCGTGTGAAGCGGGTGTGTAACCACGCGGCACACACTGGACACACCAAATTATCACAACAGAACACCACAACGCTACCCATCGTAGGCTATGCTCAAGATTGCTCAATCGCCGCGACCGACGTCCGTCAATCGATGGGACCCGAAGGATCAGGACTTCTCACTGGCAAGGAACACCAGGCCTCCTAAATTCAGTGAGCAATAATCAATTGATTATGTGGTTGTTTCGGGATTTGAAATTTAAATATTGAGCACAACCCACTACTGGCAACGCCGATCGCATTCTGGTATGAACCTAAGGCCTATCCACGTCAATATGGAAGCACTATAGTCGAGTTTCGCCCTCATTTGAGCTCGTCAGTAGTGCATATCCCTGACCGGATCCGGAAACAGTCCCGGATCACGCGTGTGAAGCGGGTGTGTAACCACGCGGCACACACTGGACACACCAGATTATCACAACAGAACACCACAACGCTACCCATCGTAGGCCATGCTTATGATATATTACTAAACTGTTTTGATGAATATGTTGTGAACACACATATTTTGGTGATAAAATATTGAAATCAAATTTTTTTTTTAAAGTGATTTGTTTTCATGACGCTGTCCTCTTCTTGTCGGAACAGAGACACATACAGACATGTACAGAGACACATACAGACATGAACACAGTTGGGGGAAAAGTTATGCCAAATACAGAAATATGTCACCCAAATGTATGAAAAATAGGAGTTAACCAAATGTGAAAAAAAAAATATTGACCAAGTAAAGAAATATATCAAGCACACTTATACAGACCTAGGCCAAATTTATGAAAACTAGGAGTTTGCCAAATGGGAAAAAATCTTGGCCAAATAGGAAAATGTGTCATCCAAATGGAAAAAATATTGACCAAGTAACGAAATACAGCGGCCAAATTTATGAAAAAGAGAAATATCTGTTAACCAAATAGGAATATTTCAACCAAATTTATAAATATTTCAACTAAACTTATAAAAGGTAGGAAAATATGTCAACCAAAAGGGAAAAGGTCGGCCAAATACTGAAATATCTCAACCAAACTTATAAATATATCATCCAATCTTATAAAAAATAGAAAAATGCGTTAGCCAAATCGGAAAAATGTTGGCCAAATACAGAAATAGCTCGACCAAATTTATAAAAATCTAGGAAAAAATATTACTCAATACAACTAAAAGGTTGACCAAAGTTATAAATATCACATCCAAACTTATGAAAAGTTATGGTTAGTCAAATATGAAAAAATATTGACCAAGTACAGACATATGTCAATCAAACTTATAAACTTGTCGTCCAAAGTGATAATAACTACGAAGATCTGTCAGCCAAACTAAGAAATAGGTATGGAAAAGTATGTAGACAAAGCTAAGAAAAAAAAAGAAAAAAAGAAAAAAGAAAAAAAATATAACTTCTGTAGTCTTGAACTTTTATCTGAAAAGACATTTCACAATACATAATCAGCACCACTTCTCCTTATTTTACATTACCGAAAACCTTCACCGTATCTGCTACAGAAACCATAATATCCCAAATTTGGGATCTATTAAAGAATACGTAATAGATACACCAAGACAAGAACATATCATACAAAACAACTCACTAACCAGACTTAGAACTAAAACCATATCATATGAACCTCCCAACAACTACTACTAGAACACAAAACATATCATAAGGAAACATGTGACACAGACACACACATAGCTTACATTACCAGAGAAAACACATGGACTCAAGCAAATTTTGCTTCTTGCACTGTAGAATTCTACCAACACTTCTTTTCTATAACCAAAACTAAACATCTACCACACAACCACTGGGCATTTGTCCAACATAATACTCATACCCTCGCCAACGACATTAAGGAAACGCCTACTGGTTTATTTCTGGTTATAACTGTTTTTAATATGACAGAGACAAAGATGGTAATTAGACTACAGCTGCCTTCTTCACTGCTGTCCTTTGTTCGATGACTTTTCTTTTGTGGTTGTCCCTCAAGACTGGGTTCAAAATATTTTCCAAGTCTAGTATACGGCTTTCAAAATTCTCACGTTCTCTGATTACATGATGACAGTTACCATTGCGTTCTTCTGTGCCAACAATATGGACTGTCAAGAAGTGAGGTTCTGGTGCAAAATTAACATGTGGAGGTAAATAAAACACATTGAAACTTACAAGACGGCCACACATACTACTTCAGTAAAGAAAAACAGTAAAAACGTCACAATGACAAGTGGTAAAACCCACCAAAAAACAGACTGTCGACATTCTTTTGGTCACGCGTTGAGAAAGGGTAAAGGTATAGTCACTGATGGTTTGTAGTATAGAGAGATGTACATAGAAAACATGTATAGCACCTAGGTCTTCGGTATTGGTCATGTTTACAAAAATACACATGTGAATTATGATCATTACTACCCATACACACCTTATTCGTTGAAGAGGAACACCTTCGGACACCATCAGTAGGATATTTTTCGTTCCACAACACATTAATTTTCTTGAGAGACTCTGGGGCATGACTACTTTCCAAAAGGTCAATATCTTCATCTGAAGACGAATCATCACCCCAAGCAAAGGTTGTCTCTGGTACATCTAAAGCTGGCTGGGTGCCACGAGTAGGTTTCTGGCAGAACAAAATGTCTAATGATAAAGCTGGTGTGAAGAAGCCAGAATCATCCTCCTTCAAAACACTGTCATCTTCACAACAATCCTCATCTTCTGACCACGATGACCGTCTATCAATTAAAGCTGTCATTGTACCTGATGAATGGAAGGTGAAAAAAGTGTTACACAAGTGTCAACGTTAGGATTACAATGTGATACTATAGAAGAATCTCTGATCGCAGACCCATACTACAGATACGACATTGGGAGTGTTACTTCCAGGAGTAACAATTATGGACTGGTGTAATGGTTTTCACTAACAACTGACAAGAGGGTGTTTTTGTGAAACAGGGGAATTCGACACCGGTGATATGTTAGAAGAGGGTGTAGTGGGGATTCCAACTGGTGGTCAAGTGGGTGACCAAGAGGGTGTAGAGGGGATTCGAACAGGTGGTCGAGTGGGTGATCAAGAGGGTGTAGAGGGGATTCGAACAAGTGGTCGAGTGGGTGATCAAGAGGGTGTAGAGGGGATTCGAACCAGTGGTCGAGTGGGTGATCAAGAGGGTGTAGTGGGGCTTTGACTCGGTGGTCGAGTGGGTGATCAAGAGGGTGTAGAGGGGATTCGAACCGGTGGTCGAGTGGGTGATCAAGAGGGTGTAGAGGGGATTCGAACAAGTGGTCGAGTGGGTGATCAAGAGGGTGTAGAGGGGATTCGAACCGGTGGTCGAGTGGGTGATCAAGAGGGTGTAGTGGGGCTTTGACTCGGTGGTCGAGTGGGTGATCAAGAGGGTGTAGAGGGGATTCGAACTGGTGGTCGAGTGATTGATCAAGAGGAGATTCGAATTTGTGGTCGAGTGGGTGATCAAGAGGGTGTAGAGGATCACCCACTCGACCACCGGTTCGAATCCCATCTACACCCTCTTGATCACCCACTCGACCACCGAGTCAAAGCCCCACACTCATCACACATTGAAGATCAATCCACTAAAACCCTCACCAACATACAGTGACCGGGATTCAAACCTACTACCTCCCCTACTTCGACCCGGTGGATGTTCTATCACTGACACATCCGTTTCTATCCCCACAGATTACCCACACACCCCCCCCCCCCCGCGTTTCCCTCTTTTCTTCACACAAATAATATACCCCAGCCGCCCCTCACACATTTGAAAGGTACCGACCATTCACACGAACATTTTTCCGCCACTCTTCCTTACCTTAATTACTTTTACAGAATTCATTCCCACACCCGCCACCCAACAAAAATTTCCCGTCATGATCCAATTTCCCACACGACCCTTACCCGCCAGATTTTTCACTTCAGCCTACTTTACTCTACTTTACCTTACTTTACCCTGGAGGCTGGAGGGTGAAAATTACGGGTGTAAACGACATATAATACTACTAACCTTATCATTATGTCCACCCAACAAAAAAAATTTTGTTCTGGAGGTTTTACAGCAGATTTTAAAGTTTGTTTATATAGATATATAATTTACGGGTCTGACATAAAATTCATAATTTTAAATGTATTACAGCGTAGCCAGACAATCAGGGCTCAATTTTGAATATTGTACGTGTTTTCACAGGATTGGCCTTTTGCCAACCCCCCGCGTTGTTCAAACTAAGACTGTTCAGAGGTGACCTGATTAATATGTTTTTTTTTTTTTTTAAATCTTATCACTTATCGCTAACATTGAAATGTGTGAATATTTTTCAATGGGATTTAATGCGAAATTGCACACTTCAAAGAATCGCTATGAAGTTGTACACATATTTTTGTCAAGAAGCTGATCGCAGGAAACTGTTTTATACTATTACAAATTCCGAAAAAAGAACAATGCATGCATTGGGCTTGAGTAAACGAGCATTTTGTCAAAGGGTGCAAGAATCTGGAATTAAACCACCACGCAATAACCAAACGGTAGGTAGAAAGATTATTGCAGACAGTTTTGACAAAGATGTCATAAGGCGAGCTATTATAAAAATGCTTTAAAAAGTCGCTTGATAGACGACAGGGTCGACTTCATTGCACCTGGTTCTATCCCATATGGTTCGGTCTCTTTCCGCAGCGCGGAAAGCATCGCACAAAGCACGAACTCCGCAGCTCTAGCGACGACCAACAGAAGTCTCCGAAAAATTTAACTCGTGAACTGGAATCGAACCCACGACGTTTGGAGCCCGAGTCAAAAGGCTTGACCACTTCGCCACAGAGACTCCTAAAATTATAAAAATTTTGGATTTTATATTCAGGATTATTCAGCATTATAAAAATGCTGGATGCCAAATAAACAGTGACTGTAAGAAAACGTAGGGTTTGGTTCAGAAAGAACAATAACATAGAGCTATCCAAAACAACTTTGTGGAAAATTATAAGGACATTATCTTCACTATTTGAAAGTACAAGGGCGGTAGAAATAATCTTTGCGAGCAACCGCATTTAGGAGCCATGAGAAGCAGATACCTACGTGAAATAAGGGAAATGCGCAAAGAAAATTATGGCATAGTGTGTTTGGATGAAATGTGGATCACTGCGCACCACACAAGTGATAAGGAATGGCAACCAGTGGATGGACAGATAAAGCGATATGTGCCCAGTAGTATAGGACAGCTTTTGGTCATGGCCCATGCTGGTAATACGCATAATGGCTTGCAACAGAATGCTGGGCTCGTGTTCGTATCAAAGCATACAGACAATAGGAATTATCATAATAAGATTAATGGTAATGTATTTAGAGATTGGCTCGAGAATACTATATAATAATATATGTCTGTCTGTCTGTCTGTCTGTCACGAAGACCCACAGCGGGTCTGTCACCCATGTGTACGTGTGAACAAACTACACAGACAGCTGAACAGATCCTTAAAAATGGAAACATGATGACTAAATTGCGGTATCATTTCTGGTCACTCCATACGCACATTAACGCACAGCTATTCGGAAGCTTTCACGAACTCAATATAAAAAGCTAAATGCATCCTAGTAACATGAATATTTGTGTACAATTATTAACCAGCAGCTGAAGAAACAAGAAGGAAATGAAAAATAAGGTAAGAAATATATTCCTTCTACTTTCCTGTCAATTTACACATTATTTACCCCATACCTCTGTACATTCTCTGTCTTTACTAATATTACACATTGCACCCCTCTCGGGAATCTCCGTGGTGAAGTGGTCAAGCCGTCTGACTCGGGCTCCGAGGGTTGTATGTTCGATTCCTTCATTTCACGAGTGCATTTTTTCGGAGACTCCAGAGGGTCGTCGCTGGAGATACGGAGTTCGTGCTTTGTACCACGATTTCTGCCCTGCGGAAAGAGACTGAGCCATATGGGATAAAAACCCGGTGCAATGCTACTTTATGCTATTTTTTTATTGCACCCACTCCCATACGAACCTGGCTACGCCTTGTACTTGTGTCTTTACCAGAAGTAACGTGGTTTACTGTAAGACTAGTTTGTTAGCGTGAATTCACTACATTTCCCCCAAAACATCAAAGAAATGTTGCCGCTTTCGATGATTTAAGTTGCTTTTGGACCTATCAAAGACATATTCCTTGGGTGGGGGTAAATATAAGACGGCTGGAAAAATTTCATAACGATGCAATAGACAGTTTTCAAAATAATTGATCGTCAATGAAGGCAAACAAAT
>OY992891.1:100228088-100230588 GCA_963921405.1 Cepaea hortensis
ACGACCAACAGAAGTCTCCGAAAAATTTAACTCGTGAACTGGAATCGAACCCACGACGTTTGGAGCCCGAGTCAAAAGGCTTGACCACTTCGCCACAGAGACTCCTAAAATTATAAAAATTTTGGATTTTATATTCAGGATTATTCAGCATTATAAAAATGCTGGATGCCAAATAAACAGTGACTGTAAGAAAACGTAGGGTTTGGTTCAGAAAGAACAATAACATAGAGCTATCCAAAACAACTTTGTGGAAAATTATAAGGACATTATCTTCACTATTTGAAAGTACAAGGGCGGTAGAAATAATCTTTGCGAGCAACCGCATTTAGGAGCCATGAGAAGCAGATACCTACGTGAAATAAGGGAAATGCGCAAAGAAAATTATGGCATAGTGTGTTTGGATGAAATGTGGATCACTGCGCACCACACAAGTGATAAGGAATGGCAACCAGTGGATGGACAGATAAAGCGATATGTGCCCAGTAGTATAGGACAGCTTTTGGTCATGGCCCATGCTGGTAATACGCATAATGGCTTGCAACAGAATGCTGGGCTCGTGTTCGTATCAAAGCATACAGACAATAGGAATTATCATAATAAGATTAATGGTAATGTATTTAGAGATTGGCTCGAGAATACTATATAATAATATATGTCTGTCTGTCTGTCTGTCTGTCACGAAGACCCACAGCGGGTCTGTCACCCATGTGTACGTGTGAACAAACTACACAGACAGCTGAACAGATCCTTAAAAATGGAAACATGATGACTAAATTGCGGTATCATTTCTGGTCACTCCATACGCACATTAACGCACAGCTATTCGGAAGCTTTCACGAACTCAATATAAAAAGCTAAATGCATCCTAGTAACATGAATATTTGTGTACAATTATTAACCAGCAGCTGAAGAAACAAGAAGGAAATGAAAAATAAGGTAAGAAATATATTCCTTCTACTTTCCTGTCAATTTACACATTATTTACCCCATACCTCTGTACATTCTCTGTCTTTACTAATATTACACATTGCACCCCTCTCGGGAATCTCCGTGGTGAAGTGGTCAAGCCGTCTGACTCGGGCTCCGAGGGTTGTATGTTCGATTCCTTCATTTCACGAGTGCATTTTTTCGGAGACTCCAGAGGGTCGTCGCTGGAGATACGGAGTTCGTGCTTTGTACCACGATTTCTGCCCTGCGGAAAGAGACTGAGCCATATGGGATAAAAACCCGGTGCAATGCTACTTTATGCTATTTTTTTATTGCACCCACTCCCATACGAACCTGGCTACGCCTTGTACTTGTGTCTTTACCAGAAGTAACGTGGTTTACTGTAAGACTAGTTTGTTAGCGTGAATTCACTACATTTCCCCCAAAACATCAAAGAAATGTTGCCGCTTTCGATGATTTAAGTTGCTTTTGGACCTATCAAAGACATATTCCTTGGGTGGGGGTAAATATAAGACGGCTGGAAAAATTTCATAACGATGCAATAGACAGTTTTCAAAATAATTGATCGTCAATGAAGGCAAACAAATGTGGACATACTATAGTTGGCAGACAGCGACAAGAAGCCGTGACATCACAATCGCCGTCCTACAACAATCCCATCCCGCAGTGCTGCAGCGCTGAGATACTCTGATGACGCGGCCGTTTGATCAACTGCGAATGTTTCGTCCCGAAATCTTCTTCAGGACTGCCTGCGTGTTTTTGTTTCATTGACGAGTTGTCGTGTACACAAGATGACATCACTTCCTGTGGCACGCTCATGTAACCATGGTACTCCACATTGTTGATGGTTGTCAGGTTTTGCTGGCACGACTTGCCTGTTTGTTGGTGGAACTGGGGCATGCCGTTGTTACCTGGCAATGAGGACCTCAGGGAAGCACTTCCGTAGGTGTCGTCCTGGGAGACTGAGGCATGCTGGCCGGGGCTGGAGGGACCAGAATCATCAAACAGGATTAGTTTACAGATGAAATAGACAACTGACATTCAGCACATCTCTGGCAGCATTCAGTATCAAATCAAATCAAATCAACTTTATTAGGGTCACAAATTGGGCGCGCAGGCCCGTCTTACATTCGGCCCTTCCAATCACCTCATCCCCCAACCAAAACACACTCGCCACCCACAAATATTCCCCCACCAACCCACACATCCCACGCCCACCCACATACACATCCTACCCCACACATCCTCTCCCCACCCACACCTCAAACCACCCATCCCCCAGCCACATCTCCATCGACAACATATTCCCCACCCATGCACACAATCCCCCACCAACCCACACATCGCACATCCACATCCCCAAACCATACACACACATCCCCACCAACTGACATGTCCCTACCCCCCCCCCCCCACATCTCCCTAACCACCCATACATCCCCAATCCACTCACACACACCCCACCACCCACACATACAACTTCCACCCACCCACACATGCCTTAACCTAATCCCCTACCCGCACATCACATACACCCCCTACCACGCACTAT
>OY992891.1:100235588-100373088 GCA_963921405.1 Cepaea hortensis
GGGCCTAGGGTGTATGGAAAATCTACCCCCCCTCCCCCCCCCCCCCACACCCCCTCAAGTTCACAACTATTTGTTTTAAGATCAACCATATCAAGTTTACCTCGTCTGCGTTGTCCCTCTCTTACCTGTAGGTGTGGGAAGGATTAGACCAACACGTGCGAGATTTCTGTATTGTATACTCTCATGATGTTCCAGTAAGGACTTCTTTTTGACACCTTGGGGCAGGTTGGGTAAATTGTAAGCCATATTTTGTAGACTGGCTGCAGAACACGATCTGTGAGACAGAGTGTTGTGGACTGGCTGCAGAACACGATCTGTGAGACAGAGTGTTGTGGTTTGGTTGCAGAACATGATCTGTGAGACAGAGTGTTGTAGACTGGCTGCAGAACACGATCTGTGAGACAGAGTGTTGTGGTTTGGTTGCAGAACATGATCTGTGAGACAGAGTGTTGTAGACTGGCTGCAGAACATGATCTGTGAGACAGAGTGTTGTAGACTGGCTGCAGAACATGATCTGTGAGACAGAGCCTTGGGGCGTCTCTGGCATCAACAAATGTCTGCCTGCGACACAGTGCCTAGAGGTGGGGATGGAATTACTTGCGTCGCAGATCCCAGAATGGCGGGTTGTTGGGATGAGGATGGGATTACACTTATCCCGGATCTTAGAATTGTGCAGTTAAGGGCAATATGGTGCCAGAATGGGCTAAAACGACGTGTCCCAGAAGCCATATACCATAAATCACCATGCGCTTCAATATAATGATATTTATACATGTGGGTGTGTGTCAGAGAGCGGGGCAGACGGTGGGCAGACAGATAGGCTGACAGGTGGGCAGACAGGTGGGCAGACAGGAATATCAAATCAAAAACGTAAAGGGCCTTTCCACACGCCTAAAGGGCGTGTAGAGTTTGGTCCGTGTTTGTCTAGTCACACGGGCACTCAGTGGGCGGTGATGTGGTCAGCAACACCAGGCCGCCGTGACTTCCCTGGACATCCCCTGGCACCCATGTCTGGCCGCTGTGACTTCCCTGGACATCCCCTGGCACCCTTGTCTGGCCGCTGTGACTTCCCTGGACATCCCCTGGCACCCATGTCTGGCCGCTGTGACTTCGCTGGACATCCCCTGGCACCCATGTCTGGCCGAGATCACCTGGAGGATCAGATCAAGGTTTACAATTGGAACTGACCTTGACGGATGTGGATGGACGCCATGACCCCAGGGGCGGCAGGCCAGCGTCTAGACACCATGAGCCCAGAGCGGAGGAAAGGGGGGGGGGGAATTCCAGATAGATTGTCATAGACATACGAACAGATAGACAAAGAAATAGACAGACTGGCACACAGACAGATAAACATAAAAACACACAGACAAACTGGCATAGAATGAGAAGATAAAGAAGACATACTTGCTGCGACAGCGGTTGCGAGATATCTGGATGTATTAGACCGGCGCTGCTGTGAGACGTCAGCACGTCCTGGCTGCTGTAGCTGTGCTGTGTGTACCCTGGTGGTTGCTGCTGCAGTACCCGCTGACGCTGCTGCTGTTGACTGGTGTAGGGATACAATGTATGCTCCCTGCCGGTGTATGGATACAACGTATGCTCCCTGCAGATGTGCATAGACAGAATCACGGTCATTGTGGCAGTAAACAACAACACTGACCTGGATCACATACCTGACAACAACACTGACCTGGATCACACACCTGACAACAACAGTGACCTGGATCACACACCTGACAACAACAGTGACCTGGATTATTCACTTGACAACACCAGTGACCTGGATTATTCACCTGACAACAACACTGACCTGGATCACTCACCTGACAAAAACAGTGACCTGGATCACACACCTGACGACAACACTGACCTGGATCACACACCTGACGACAACAGTGACCTGGATCACACACCTGACAACAACACTGACCTGGATCACTCACCTGACAACAGTGACATGGACACAGTCAGCAGACATTTGGGATCCAACAGAACACACTACTAGCACGCCAGCTTCATAAACAGAGGCTTAGCTTTTCCACTTCTATCCTGGAACAAGGCCGACTGTGACCGACTAAAGAGGTCTGTATGTGTGATTGTGTGACCGACTAAAGAGGTCTGTATGTGTGATTGTGTGACCGACTAAAGAGGTCTGTATGTGTGATTGTGTGACCGACTAAAGAGGTCTGTATGTGTGATTGGACTGACTAAAGAAGTCTGTGTTACGGTGTTACTGAATGAAGGCTTTTAGGAGATGTCTGTAGAAGTGACCCTCACCTTAACTGGGTCAATGAGGTCAGACAACTGGCATTGGCGACCATGGATGTGACGTCACATGATTGACCCTGAGTCTCGTCATCATTCAGCTCTCCGTCCTCCCCCTCCTCATCACCACTGGACTCGTCGATCACATCGTTGTCCCCTGTGGAGAATAACTTGACCCATAAGTCGCATCTTTATCATCTGTGGAGAATAACTTGACCCATAAGTCACATCTTTATCAACTGTGGACAATCAGCGGACACATAATTACACAATCACATCGTTATCACCGCTGGACACATGTTTGACGCGTCAATCACTTTCTTATCACATGTAGACAATTACTGGACTTATCAATCACTTCCTAATCAGATGTAGACGATCACTGGACTTGTCAATCTCGACATTGTGATATATGGAGAATCATTACACTCATCAGTCAAGAATGACGATCCTGTTAACGATCTGGTGCCTGGTTGCCTGTCCTGTCTGACACCTAACTGCATGTCCTGTAGTTCATGTTGTAAATTGATGATTCCTTGATGATTGTCTGTAAGTATAGCTGAGGGGGAAATGTCCAGTCTCTGTCAATCAGGGATATATATATATATATATATATATATATATATATATATATATATATATATATATATATATATATATATATATATATACATACATTGGCACCTTGCCGTCTTGACAGACGATAGTTTGTGCTTTAAAAAGGCATAATAACTTTTAACTATGGCGGTAGCGAGTGTGACTGATAAGGCCAATTTGCGCTGTAAATGTCCGTTCACAGTGGGTGCATGTGAACACGTGGTCATTTCCACCATCATGCACCATCTTACGTCTCAAACGCTTGGTGTGTGACTTTTCTGCAATAATTTTCTCCTTTGACTTTATTCCATTTCTGATATTTGCCCTCCATGCAACACGTTCAGCGGCGACTTGCTCCCAATGTGCATTATCAATGCCTGTATCAATCATGTCCCGCTTACACACATCTTTGTATCGTAGTAGAGGCCGACCCTGAGATCTCTTACCCATCTGTAATTCACCAAAAAAGATATCCTTTGGTATTCTACCATCATCCATCCGCCTAAGATGTCCTATCCATCTAAGTCTACGAAGACTGAGCATGGAATAAACTGTCACACAACCTGATCTTTCCAATACTTCAGTATTTGTGATTTTGTCTTGCCACTTAATACCAAGAATTCTTCGCAGACACCGCATATGAAAGCTGTTTAAATTGTTCTCTTGGTGTGAGTAAGTTGTCCAGGTTTCACTGCCATAGAGAAGAGTACTAAGGACACAGGCTTGATAGACAAGGACTTTTGTTTTGGCAGTAAGCTTCCTGTTCTCCCAGACTCTTTTTCTTAACCTGTTCATTGTTGTTGCTGCCTTACCAATCCGGATGTTGATTTCCTGATCTAGGGATAATTTGCTATTTACCACCGATCCTAGATATGTAAAATGGTCTACTATCTCTAGTTCGGCGTCGTCAATAAAGATTGATGGTACCCCATGTGCACCTTGTGACATAATCTGTGTCTTCTTTTTGCTAATTGTTAAACCAAATTCAGAACAAGCATTGGAGAATGCAGATAGTAGACATTGCAATTCTTCCTCAGAGTGGGTCGTAACTGCAGCATCATCTGCAAAAAGCAACTCTCTGATCAGTACCCTCCTAATTTTGGTCTTAGCCTTCAATCTCTGAGCATTGTAGAGGCCGCCATCTGAGCGTGAGTGAATGTATATACCACCATCCTGATCACGAAATGCATATTTCAGTAGAAGTGAAAAGTATATTCCAAAGAGGGTGGGAGCTAGTACACAACCTTGCTTAACTCCACTCTTGATTTCAAATTCTTCAGAAGTTGCACCATCAAACTTGATTATACCCTTCATGCCTGTGTGGAACGATTCCACAATGGACAGAAGAGTTGGTGGGCAGCCAATCTTCTTTAGTGCCTTGAACAGACCCTCACGACTGACCAAATCAAATGCCTTTGTGAGGTCGATGAAGGCAATAAACAGTGGTTGATTCTGTTCACGGCATTTTTCTTGCATTTGTCGCAATGAGAATATCATATCAGTGGTAGACCGGTTCTGTCGAAAGCCACACTGTGATTCGGGGTAGACTTGATCTCCTAGGACTTGAAGTCTGCGCAGAACAATTCTGGCAAATACTTTTCCAACAATACACAGAAGTGAGATACCCCTATAGTTGTTGCAGTCGCTCCGATCGCCCTTGTTCTTGTACAGTGTTATGATGCTTGAATCTTTGAAATCCTGTGGGACTTGTCCTTCACGCCAGCATAGCTCTATTAGCTGGTGGATCTGTATAGTGAGTGTGTCTTGCCCACTCCTGATAACCTCTATTGGAATCCCATCCTTACCTGGAGCCTTGCCAGATGCAAGTTCATTTATAGCACACTTAACTTCTGTTATGGTGGGAAGTGTGTCCAGGTGGTCAAGAGTTGGTAGGAGCCTCTATGGCGTTGAGGGCATTATCCGCTAGTTTGGTCTCACTTGAGTAAAGCTCCAAATAGTGCTCTACCCATCTGTCCATCTGCTGTTTCTTATCAGTGATGACTTCTCCAGTCAAGGTTTTCAATGGTGCACTTCTTTTGATCACTGGACCACAGGCTTTCTTTATTCCTTCATACATGCTTCTTATGTCTCCCTTATCACTTGCGATTTGAATGGACTCACATAACTTGATCCAATAATCATTTGCACACTGCCTGGCAGCCTTTTGCACATCCTTCCTAGCTTGCCTTAGCTCACTCAGAGTGTTACGCGTTGGTCTTTCCTTGTTTCTTAAGAGAGCTTTCTTCTTCTTATCAATCAAGGGCTGCAGAGTCTCGCTGTTGGCCGCAAACCAGTCCTGCCTCTTATGATCCACAGTGCCGTAAACCTTTACGGCAGTTTTACAAAGAGTTTCCTTAAGTTTATTCCATTTATCATTTACTGTACAATTTTCTGGTGTATCAGTGAAAGCGTCTTCAAGTTGCTGTTGAAACTGAAAGCACTTTTCAGGATCATGAGTGTTAATAATATTAATCCTGGGGCTAGATTTGTGTTTAGCTGTGTAGATTCTCTTTGGTCTCAGTCTAACCCTTGCAACAACCAAAGAATGATCCGTATCACAGTCAGCACTGTGGTAACTACGAGTCAATGATATATGGTTCAGATGTTGTCTCCGTGTGATGATGAAGTCCAGCTGGTGCCAATGGCCGGATCTTGGATGTTTCCATGTGACCTTATGCATCTCTTTTGTTTTAAAAAAAAGAGTTTGTAATACATAGGTCATTACTGGTGCAATGCTCCAGCAGCCTTTGCCCATTTTCATTCATGCGACCGATGTTGTATTTTCCAAGGCACACTGGCCATGAACTCGAGTCCTTGCCCACACGAGCATTGAAATCACCGAGCATATAAATGTAGTCGGATTTTGGAACTGCCTTGATCACAGAGTCTAACTCCTCATAGAACAAATCCTTCACATCATCAGAGGAATCGAGTGTCGGTGCATATGCAGTAATAATGGTGGCAAACCCACAAGAGGTTGCCAAGCGCAGGGATAATAGTCTTTCATTTCCTCCTGCTGGAATTTCAATCATTCCCAGTAGCGAATTCTTCACTGCAAAGCCCACACCGTGTTGCCTTTTTTCTGCCTGCCCTTTACCCTTCCAGAAAAAGGTGTAGTTGTTTTCCCTGAGTGACCCTTCCTCAGCGAGGCGAGTCTCCTGCAGGCCAGCAATATCAATGTTAAGACGATTGAGTTCGGCATCAATCACAGCCGTTTTTCTCACATCGTCAATATTGGTCAAGTCAGTGGAAAATCCTGGACACATGGTTCTCACGTTCCAGGTTGCAAGCCGTAGCTTGAGGTTTCTATTTATATTTTTGTTTGTACCTGGTGCATTGGTTTTACAGCCTGCGATTCAGATTTTGTCCTAGCCCCAAGCACCCATTGAAGCAGGCAGGCTGTGGCGGATCAGCACCCAATTGGCTGGGGGCTGCCCAGCTTGAGGCGGGCGGTAGCTGATCAGTGACACCTATAGGTGTCTCCCACCGTCAGAGGCAACGCGTGGCGCCCCATGTCTACGCCAACTGACAAGGACTTATAACCCGTAACAGTTGCCTCTCGCTTTGATTCCGAGACCAGTTAAGACCAGGGATGAAGTTATTGCCTCTCCATAGCACAAAGCCTGGGCTAAAATATAGAGATCATGTGTTGCCCATGCAGCATGATCCCTCTCTCTGCCTGCCTAGTTCACTCCAGAGGAAAGGTAACACCCCTACATCTGGAACAAGACAAGCTGCAGAAGCTGCCGGATCAGCAAAGCAATGCTCTAACTGTCCGCCTGTCGGAGCTTCGATCCTAGACCAGTCGCCAACCAAGGCTTAGGGCCTGGTCTGCCCTGTCATGACAATTTTGTCTTTAGCTTGCATTTCCTCGCACCAGGGTAAGGCTTGTACCCTCCCAATTGCGCTCTTCCGCCCGAAGCCGTTGGCACAATGTGGGGTGTCGGGTTTGGTAAGCGCCGCCCAACGTTCGGCGCTAACAGAAACCAGGTAGTACCGTCTACTGTTATACGGTAGCTCAGTCATATCTGACTAAGACCTGACACCTATATATATATATATATATATATATATATATATATATATATATATATATATATATATATATATATATATATATATATATATGTCAACATCTCAAATTGCATCCAGGCACTCTCGCCACTTCATTCACACCTCAAAGAAACTTCATGCGTGAATGGACTTTATATACTTTATTTCAGGCGAACCTGATATATTTACACACTCAGAATCAGGCGGTGATTGCCTGCCTAAATATACAGTGGTCGCCTTTCCTCACAAAACCCGTACATAATCAAATACAATCTCACACTCGCTATCTATAACATGCGCCCTCATAAACTACACATTGGCTCTCGGAAAAATCACACGTGTCCTGTCTGGAAGACTGTCCGGTCCCGTCTGACTAAGTTCAGTCCACTCGCTGCCCTCGTCGTCCCAAACTCCGTGCGGTCAGCAAAACCTCGTGCTGTTCCACTCTTCACGTAGTACCGTAGTCTTGTTCATGTCAACCTTGGGTTGTGCTACTGCTAAGTCAGTTTACGGGCGTTGTCCCGTGAACTAACGTCCCCCACCCTATCCTCGGGGTTGATCCCACTGGTTTCCTAGATATGACACGTCCGTGTCCTCATCTAAGTCCTGTCTTATAACTGTTCTACGCTATACCTTGTGGTCTGTCTCTACTCTATCTACTCCCTTGTTGAGGTCCTTATCTACGTCCTATCTGTCCTTACCCCTCTTCTGTCTCCTGTCCTATCTATGTCCTACCTAACACTTTGACATACTCCTGTGGCTCCCCCGTGGCGTCACCAAATTTAAACTAGTAGGTGTGACGCAATGTCGTCGAAGCATGTAAAAACTTAGCTAGGTCTAATTTGTCAAGGTGTTTGTAGGAGTTCACTACTCATGTCCTTAGATACCACTCCTGACCTATACAAGTCTGCTACCCAGTTGATGTATTTACCCACTGGTTTATGATCAGTGTCCCACACCTGTTCTGTTGATAAGAGTCACTACTCTTCCACATTACACTCTTGGAAGCTGTATCGAACCAAAGCCAGTTTGTTTTTAAAACACTACCTCTCTAAATATCGAAAACCAATATCCCGAACAGATTATTCCTGTTATGGAAACAATTCATGAATATGAAATTCATGGCTCCCGTGCAATGTACCTCAACATCTCTTACAAGTTGTGTGTTTGCTGATGTTCACCTATCTGACTTCCGCTTGCGGATAAAATCTCAACTGTGTCATCAACATTTCTATAAGTCTATTATGTCCCCTGTGCATGTGTACTCTCTCTTACAACATCCTGCTGTTTGCAATTTTATCTGTTTGTATTCCTGTTTGTATGCGTGTTAATTTATACTTTATGTATGTTTATATTAGAAACACAAGTGTATGTTAACAATTCATGTGTTTAAAGATTTCAAGTGTCGCAGGTAGGTTTGTGCAAGTCACAAATAAATGCCTATGCTTGATTTGTGAGATGCGTCGCCGAACTGAGACGCTGGAAAACATTCCTATAGCTCTAATGCAATAGTGGCTGCAACACATATAAAACTACACGCTCACATGTGTTACACAGAGACGAAGACAATTCATAAAAAACTCAATTGTGCGGAAAAAATGCACCACTGAACATTCATAATATATTTACTACTTTCATTTTCCTTCCACTCGTCTTTTGTTCCCTGACTCAAACATTGCAAGTTTAAAAATATTTTTCTGATTAAAATAAAAATGGGCTCGTTTTAAACAAAGATTGAGCTGACTAGTAGTACCTTTTAATAGTACTTTTATATTAAACTAAAGTATTTACAACGTTGTTGGATTGCTTAAGGCAATGCTAAGGAACGAACTATATAATTTGCTCTAATTGGTGTTACTAACTAAGGAAAGGTTATTTCACTAACTAAACACGATGTAGGAGAAATGTGTTGGCTCACTTAAAGTAAAATGTTGTAAATGAGCCTAATAAATTCTCACTACATTTAATTGCAAACTAATCTAAATTATAACTAAATTAAGTTATCCTAGGTAACGACTATCATTAACTTTTAAGACAGTAGTCTCCTAAGAGACCTGTATGTTCTATTTATACTGGTGTAAAGGTGTTAATGGTTTAACTATTGTCTATCTTTAAGTGTAACTAACTGACTTTAACTATCACTAAAACTAATTTAATTCCGATTACTGTCACATTTCTCTAAGTGTATTCTAAACATAACGAAAATTTATTTAATCGTGCAACTTAATTAAAAATCATGTTATGCATTATAAATTAATACATATTATATTAACAGACTATCTAACTAACTTGGTCGTAGCTCCAGGTGAAGGTGATGATGTCGCGTCTTCCTCTGTGCTAAATCATTACCACAGTCTATATACACTGGTTAATTTCTATCGTAGCTGCAGATGCAGGTGACGATGTAACGTCGCCCTCTGTCTTACTCTTATTAACACAGTTCTATATACAATGGATAGTCTATAGTTTCTGCAGATGCCGGTGACGATGTAACGTCGTCCTTCTGTCTTAACATTACTATCACAGTTCTATATACAATGGCTAATCTGTCGTAACTGCAGATGCTGGTGACGATATAACGTCGTACTTCTTCTGTTGCACTTCAAGTCTGAGGGTCTGGTAAGCAAGTCTGCTAACGTATACTTGCTTCCCTTTATGTGCCTTACAGAAAATGAGTAGTTCTGGAGTATCAGGGACCAACGGTAAATTCTTTTATTGTTTGGGATCCCTATTTCCTTCGCTAACAACGGGGAATTGTCAGTTTCCACGACATAATGTGTTCCTGCCAGAAATCTATGTAATTTACCAAAACAATATACAATCGCTAGTGCCTCCAACTGAGAAACATCGTATTTGGATTCTGTTGGGGTGAGCTTGCGACTTACATACAAAACTGGATGAAGGATTTCATCATACTCTTGTAGGAGCACGCCAGAAATGGTAGTAGTGCTCGCATCAGTCCTAAGAGTATATTGTAATCTTGGGTTAGGTAATTTCAAAATAGCGATATTACTGAAATGATACTTCAGTTTTGACATTGCACTAATTAAAGTAGCATCTTGTACATTTATTTTTGCATTCAATTTCAATAAATCAGAAAATACACTGGTATTCTGAGCCAAATTAGGAATAAATTTGTTGTAGTAATTCACTAAACCAAGTAAACTTCTCACTTGCTTCTTGGTTGTTGGCATAGTGAGGTTCAAAATTTTGGTTACAATTTTGTCATCACTTTTCAAGTGGCCCTTTGATATAATATGGCCTAAGAAATCTATCTCCTCCAGTGCCAACTCCACTTTGGGTGGTTTGACTGTAAGTCCAAACAACTTACTTCTTTCAAAGACCCGTCTTAAGGTTTGTATGTGTGTCGTCCATTCTGATGTATGTATACAAATGTCGTCTATATAAGTTTGGGTGTTTGTTACTCCATGCAAGAGCTCCCTGGTAAGACGGAAAAAAGTTGCAGGCGCATTGCGAAGGCCGAAAGGAAGAAAGCGCCACTCGTTAAGACCTAAAGGTGTTGCAAACGCAGTAAGATGGATGGAATCTTTATGCATAGGAATTTGCCAGTAGCCTTTAGTTAGGTCAAGTTTTGAAAAGATGGTAGAAGCTGACATGTTTAAGATCAGATTGTCACAGGAAGGGATAGGTTCTGCGTCTGTCTTCGTTACTGAATTAAGTTTTCTGTAGTCGACGCAGAGTCTGATAGTCGAATCCTTCTTTTTCACTAAGACGACGGGAAAGGAGTATTCTGATTGGGATATCTGAATTATCCCACAAGATTCAAGACTAAGAATTTCCTTGTCGAGATTATCCCTATAGTTCAGAGGGATGGAGTATGGTCGACATTTAATAGGAGTATAGTCAGAGAGAACAATGGAGTGTTGTATCCTATCTGTCCTAACTGGAATGTCTGAGAAAATTTGTTTGTATTCTGTCAGTAATGCTATTGTCTGTTGTTTTTATTCGTCTGTCATTTTCGGTCCCAGATGTATACTGTTAATCGTCGTTGTAGTGTCAACTGTCGGTACTGGTAGTTCAACGTCATCGTCCTCTGTCTGGTTGATTACTGTGGTTGCACCGTGTTCGTCTTCTGTTTGGTTGGTTGCTGTGGTTGCACTGTGTTCGTCTTCTGTCTGGTTGATTGTTGTGGTTGCACTGTGTTCGTCTTCTGTCTGCTGTTCTTGTCTAGAGTAGTATGGTTTGAGCATGTTGATATGGAATATCTTGAGTTTGTTCTTCAGTGATATTTCATAGTCAACATTAGATACTTTTCTCACTACTTTGAACGGCCCTTGCCATGCTGTTAATAATATGTCACTCTTATCAGGTAATAGTAATAAAACTTCTTGCTCAGGTGCAAACTGTAAGGTTTTTGCACCTTTATTGGCATATTGGCGGTACATCTGTCCTTTGTGTTCCAAAGATGTTTTCGCTAAGGCACACGCCTTCATGATCTTAGCGCGTATGTCTGTGACTACCTCATATGGTGATACTGGTTGTGGGATATCTGAGGTGTTGGTTAACAGCTGATGGTAGATGTTGAGGGGTCCTCGTGGGTTCGCCCCGTACACTAGCTCAAATGGTGAGAAGCCTGTGCTTGCTTGCGGGACTTCCCTGTAGGCGAACAGCACTGTTGGTAACAGTGTATCCCAATCAGATGGGTTCTCTGCTGTCACCTTCGTCAGCATATGTTTAAGATCCCTGTTAATCGTTTCCACAATCCCATTCGCAGCTAGTCGATATGGGCTAGTGAAACACTGTTTGATGCCTATCAATTTTGTAAAAGCTTGCGTTGCAGCTGATATGAATTGTGTCCCCCTGTCGGATAGGATGGTTTAGGGGAATCCGAAACGGGAAAATAGATGTAGAAAAACATTGACTACATCTTTGGAACTGATGTATTTTAATGCCACCGCTTCTGACCAGCGTGAACAGAAATCCACGAGAGTTAGAATATAACGATTTCCTCTGTTAGACACATGATTTAATGGTCCAACTATGTCCGCAGCGACACACTCAAACGGTCTAGAGGCTAGTGTTGTTGGTTGGACCTCTGCTGTGACATGTTTACCCTTTTTAACTAAATGTTGACAAATAGTACAAGAACGACAGTAATGGTTTATATCTGTACAAAATTTAGGCCAATAGAAATGAGATAAAATTCTGGCTCTTGTTTTGTCATAACCCATATGGCCAGCAAACGGCGAATCGTGTGCGATTCGTAAGACTGTTTGTCGATGTTTCAATGGTAGAAACGTTTGCTGAATTTCGTGGTTATCGCTCTTGTATGTTCTGGTGAGAATACAATTTTTCAATCTAAAATACCACGAAGCATTTTTCGTTAGTTTGGGTTTTTAACCTACAAATCTAAGGTAGGGTGCCACTGTTGGATTGGCGCGTTGCGCCTTTATGAACTCTTCTGTGGTGGAGTTGTCTACTGTACCCCTAGGTGAAATGAGATAGAGCATTTCTTTCTGTAGGTCGTCTTGTTGTCTGTTTGTTTTAAACCTAGTTACAGCGTTAGCCTTATTGGAATAGGTTTCTCTCCAGGCTTTTATTTCGTTAGTGGTACATTTATTCACTTCTGGCAGACATCCGATTATCAGATCAGTTCACGGGTTATGCAAGATAGCGCACGTAAATGTGCCGGATAAGAAAGGAGTATTTATACGAGCTGTAGTTAGTGGGTACTTCTCTATATTGCCCGAAAAAGTTTGGCAATTCACCAACTCGCCTGTATATTCTTCTGGCTTAGCCAGTTCCTTTCTTAGACCGATCAAGGTACTCCCGCTGTCGATCAAGAGTTGGCAAGGCTTATCATTCACCATTCCATAGTGGAACTCTAGTTTGCCTCTGGAGGCAACTGCTGCGTTTGCGTTTTCACTTGAAAACGGCACGGTGTGCCCGCATTTCAGTACACCGTCTTCATGAAACTGATGACAAGTTGCACATCTATCATTATTAAGTACATCAATAGCTGCTACCACATTTTCTCCACTCTCTAGCATTTCTCCTTGCTTACTTTCACTTTCACTCGATGCGTCAATAAGCACAGCATTTACCGCTCTCAATCTCTGACGCCCTTTACAGAGTGAACTATAATGCCCTTAACAAGGGGAAAAGAAGCATTTGACAGCACGTCTATAGGTTTCTCTCTTATTCTGCTGTTTCTTTATCATCATCTCTAGATGAGATGGATAATTTGGATTTGAATCACACATTCCAAACTGGTCGTGCGAAAATTTACAGTATGGACACTGTGGTGGAATAGTCTTCTGTCTCTCCCTAAATTTGAAAGATTTTTGGGGTTTACTACTGGCAGCTGCCACTATCTCACTCTCTTCAATGTTAGCTTTAAATATATCCCTGTTAGATGAAAAATAAGCTGATCCCCTTTTCTCTAACTACTCTAACGACTCTACATCAGCTTGCTGTAAGGATTTGGCAAAGGGACTTGGGATGGTTGAAATAATTTTGTCCATAATCATTAAGTCCCTATGTTTTTCGTAGTTCTTATTAATCTTTGCAGCGTTCAGCCACTTATTGTATACGTCTTGCACACGAGAGACGTAGTCAATGAAGGTTTCATTGTTTTTGGGTTTCAATTTGGAGAACTTAACTTGATACCCTGGGGCATCTAAAAGAAAATGCTGCATAATACGATGGTGAATGTAATCGTAGTCATTCCTTAGTTCTTGGGGAATAGACTCTATTACCTTTAAGGGCTCCCCTGACAAGTTCTTCATATATATCATGGCCCAGTGTTCTCTTTGTATTTTCTGGAACTTTAATTGAAACTCTACATTTTCGGTCCAAGCAGAAATTGAATCACCTTGGCAGAAGGGTTTCACTATCCCTTTGTATTTGCTATACTTATTTTCCTCCTCTCTACTTTTCAACCTAGAAGCTGCAATGTGCACATGGGACTCTACCTCCAGTTCCTTCATTTTTAACTGGGTCTGTGCCTCAATTTCTAGCTGTTTTCTCTTAATTTCGTTTCTTCTGCTCTTTGAGCTAGTTCTAATTCTTTTAGTTTACTGGCATCTGCTAGCTCCTTCAATTTGGTGGCTTCAGCCAACTCTGCTAGCTCTTTTTTGTGCGCTCGTTCCTGTACCCTTTCCTCTTTCTCTGCAGCTGCTTTACGATCTGTATATTCCTTGTACTCTTTCTTTGCCCACTGTTCTAATTTGTCTCCACTAAACCCTAGATCTTTCCCAGCTTCTATACATTCCTTTAATGTTGACATTGTTAACAGTTATATTACACACGAGTAACTTTTACACAGTTAAATAGTAATACAGTTGACAATTTACAATGTTAGATAATAATACAGTTTGCAATTTACAATGTTAGATAATAATCCAGTTGGCAATTTACAGCATTGAGAAAAATCAAAAAAAAGATGCTGCCTTAATGTACAAAGTCAAAAATAGGGTACTTATCTGATACTTTGAGAATTTCAGCTTTTCATGCCGTTCTCGTGAGTTTTCTTCTAGTTCTTCCCTGTCACACAATACAGGATGTTAGGAACACTTTCACTCTGCACTCTGGTGTGTAGAGCAAGAACAATTCATACTCAACGAATATATTGATAATGCAATGTACAATTTGTCTGCCTAGTAGTTTCTTCAGACAGGAAACCTGGAATACGAAATATTGTTAATTTTGTCTGTCGTCGTATCGTATGTGTCGTGTGGTCTTCACATAACATAGTTATCACAATTTAATGCATTTTAACAATTTGCACACACTCGTAGTCTTTCCTTCAATTGTGCGAACTTTACACTCAAGCAAATCTAGCTATTTCGCACTTACACTCTGATCTACAACTTTCGTTCTGATCTGAAACATTCATCATAATCGCGTTTACACATTCTTGTAGGTTGTGACTTCATTCAAACTTCTGACACCATGTTTGGCTGCCTGTCAACATCTCAAATTGCATCCAGGCACTCTCGCCACTTCATTCACATGTCAAAGAAACTTCATGCGGGAATGGACTTTCTATACTTTATATATATTTACACACTCAGGATCAGGCGGTGATTGCCTGCCTAAATATACAGTGATTGCCTTCCTCACAAAACCCGTACATAATCAAATACAATCTCACACTCGCTATCTATAACATGCGCCCTCGTAAACTACACATTGGCTCTCGGAAAAATCACACGTGTCTTGTCTGGAAGACTGTCCGGTCCCGTCTGACTAAGTTCAGTCCACTCGCTGCCCTCGTCGTCCCAAACTCCGTGCGGTCAGCAAAACCTCGTGCTGTTCCACTCGTCACGTAGTACCGTAGTCTTGTTCATGTCATATATATATATATATATATATATATATATATATATATATATATATATATATATATATATATATATATATATATATATATATATATATATATATCACAGACAGACTTCTTCAGTCTGTCACACAATCACACAGACAGGCTTTGTCTTCTGGACATTTGAGTTCTATGAGAGTTAGTTGTTCTAAAGCTTGCCATCTTCTCCCGAGTTGCCATCTTGGTTTTGTGGCCTTCATTTGCGCACAGTGGGTTATCTCTGGGCTGGCGGTCTTTCAGCTTGACCGAACCAACTGAATGTAAGTCTGTGGCAACTGTCAGACACTGACATCATCATCTCATCTCGTACCTTGGAGTGTCGAGGTGAAGTATAAACAGCGGGAGAGTGTCCGCTTATGGGCTTCATGTATTGAGATTCCCATCGACTCTGTTATTCTCTCCGTCCAACGTTTACGTGGTCGGCCTCTTCCTGTTTCCATCTGGTCTGTACATCATTGCTTGTTGTGGTATACTGTTGACTGGTAACCTACTTGCATGGCCAAACCATTTGACTTGCTGCTTTCTGATGAAATCTAGCGCTGCTATAACCCCTACTTTAGTCCTTATTTCTTCATTTCTGATCTTATCTCTCCTTTATACATTGAGTATTCTTCTCAGGAATCTCACTTCTGTTGTTGTAATTTTTCTTTTCTGTTTTTCTGTCATTGTCCAGGTTTGGCATTGGTAGCATAGAGTCGGTAGGTAGATTACATTGTAGTATCTATTTTAGTATCTTTTTAGTATCTATTGATACATGTGTGTTCTTTTGTATTAATGCAATTTGTCCAGTGAGTTGGATTGCCTTATTGTATCTATTTTCGTTCTCGTCTTCTGATTTGCAATTTGATGATATTATACTTCCTAGGTACTTGAGTACTGGACACTTTTTACTTCTTTCAAGGGGTGTTCTTTTAGATGAATAGATTTGTTGTTTTTTCTTCTTTGGTTTTAGTTGTTACCTCTGGTGCTAATTTTTATGGTATGTTTCTTACAGTTCGTTTAGACTATTTATGTGGACTTGTAATTCTGCTTCTGATTTTGCTATTAGTGCTTGGTCGTCCGCAAATAGGAGTTCTTTAATGGTGTAATTTGCAGTTGGTTCTTCTTCTGTGTTCTGTTCGTCATGCAATGTTGTTACAGTCTCTGACACTGATGTTTCTGCACTATTTCCTTGTTTGTTCTGACCCCCATACATCGTATGATTTCTGGATATGCCAGGGAGTGATCTGTCTCCCAGCTGACCACTCGGAGCAACATCCTGATGTGCCATGTTCAAAGTGTCTGCTCTAAAAAAAAAAACTCACCGTGAGTGACAGGTCACATCACATTGTGAGAGGGGCAACAAATACCATTGAAACATCGTCAAGGGAAATAACTTCACTTTATAAATGTTTCCAGGATAAATGTGATCAATTTATAAATAATGTCAGAAAAAATGTCTTCACTTTATACATTTTACCTGCAAAAGTGTCTTAATTTAATTTCTTCCTTCGTGAGCTGTGTATGCTTGCACCGGCGTGTGAGTTCTTATGATGAACTCAAAAGTATTTCGGAATTCTTCTGTGGCTCCATATAGCTTGAAGGTTTGTTGCCGTTAAGTGGGCTAGTATATGTTTCTGAGCTCGCTGTAACCAGCCATCTGGTGTCTCGGTTTTGTTTGCTAAGATGATGACATGACACACAGAGATGTGAGGACCGCGAGGGGCAGCGGGGGCCCCTGGAGGAACCGTGAGCCCTTATAACAAATGTTAGGGGTTCCTTGTTGCTCCACATGATATAATCAGTGGAAATAACAGACATATATTTTCAGTGGTACGTGAACATACATATATTTTCAGTGGTACGTGAACATACATATATTTTCAGTGGTACGTGAACAGACATATATTTTCAGTGGTACGTGAACAGACATATATTTTCAGTGGTACGTGAATATACATATATTTTCAGTGGTACGTGAACATACATATATTTTCAGTGGTACGTGAACATACATATATTTTCAGTGGTACGTGAACAGACATATATTTTCAGTGGTACGTGAACAGACATATATTTTCAGTGGTACGTGAACAGACATATATTTTCAGTGGTACGTGAACAGACATATATTTTCAGTGGTACGTGAACAGACATATATTTTCAGTGGTACGTGAACATACATATATTTTCAGTGATATGTGAACATACATATATTTTCAGTGGTACGTGAACATACATATATGTTCAGTGGTGCGAAAACATACATATATTTTCAGTGGTACGTGAACATACATATATTTTCATGGTACGTGAACATACATATATTTTCAGTGATACGTGAACATACATATATTTTCAGTGGTACGTGAACATACATATATTTTCAGTGGTACGTGAACATACATATATTGTCAGTGGTACGTGAACATACATATATTGTCAGTGGTACGTGAACATACATATATTTTCAGTGGTACGTGAACATACATATATTTTCAGTGGTACGTGAACATACATATATTTTCAGTGGTACGTGAACATACATATATTTTCAGTGGTATGTGCCCTATTTATTTCAAGTCAGAGAAAATATCCCACTCTCCACGTAAATAAGTCCAGAAAATGTCCTCATGTTATAAAGATGACACTGTGAAATTGTCCGTACTCTATACACTCAGTCCGTGGGAATTCTACTCCCGGACTCTGTGAGTGAAATCAGGGGACAGCCCCACACTACAGACATACATACAGTCAGACAGCATGTTTCCATTCATAAATAAAACTATTGGAATATATCTGATCTATAAAACTGTCTCTGTCTCTCACTCTTTCTGACTGTCTCGCTTTATCGGTATCTCTCCACCTTCTCTTCCTCCCTCTCTATCTCATGTGTGTCTGTGCGTGTATGTGTGTGTGTGTGTGTGTGTGTATGTATGTGCGTTACAGTGTGTGCTTGTGGGTGTGTTTGTGTGTATGTGTGTTTATGTGTATGGATGTGTGTGTGTGTGCATGTCTGTATGTGTATGTACGTGTGTGTGTAAGTGTGTGTTTATGTGTGTATGGAATTGTAAGTGTGTGCGGGTGTGTGTATGTTTGTGCATGTGTGTATGTGTGCATGTTTGTATGTACGTGTATGTGTGTATGTTCGTGTATGTATGTGTATATGCATGTGTGTATGTGCTTGTATGTTCGTGTATGTATGTGTGTTTATGTGCGTGTATGTGCGTGTACATGTTTGCATGTGTGTATGTGTATGCATGAGTGTGTATGTGTTTGTATCTGCGTTCGTGTGTATGTATGTGTATGTATACTTGTATGTATGTTTTTGTACATGTATGTGTGTATGTGTGTGTACATGTGTATATGCGTGTCTTTTTGTGTGTGTATGCGTGTGTATGTGTATGTGTGAATATGTATGTGTGTGTTTGTTTATGTATGTGTGTATATGGGTGCGTATGAGTGTGTATGTGTGTATGTTTGTATGAGTGCGTGTGTGTGTGTGTGTATAAGTGTGTATATGTGTGTATGTATGTGTGCGTGCGTATGTTTGTGAGTGTGTTTATGTGGGTATGTACATGTGTATGTATATGGTTATGTGTATGTTAATTCGTGTATTTATGCCTATATGTTTGTGTGTGTATGTATGCATGCATGCCGTGTATGCGAGGGAGTGTGTATTTGTATGTTATTGAGTGTGTGCATAACTGTGAGAGTTTGTGCAAATGATGTAAGTATGTAATGAGGTATGTATGTGTGCGTGTGTGTTTATGAATGTGCGTGTGTACATGTGTCTGCCTGTCTCATAACATGGTAATATGCATTGTTTATGTTTACAACATCCAATTGACAATGTTTTCCTATGTGAATGTCTCATCTAATCTCATCATGTTCTTCTTGTAGCTTGCAGTGTCGAGGTGAAGTATAAACAGAAAACAGCGGGAGAGTGCCCGCTTATGGGCTTCATGTATCAATACTCCCATGGACTCTGCTATTCCCTGCGTCCATCGTTTACGTGGTCGGCCTCTTCCTCTGCTTCCCTCTGGTGTGTACATCATTGCTTGTTGTGGTGTACTGTTAATTGGTAATCTAGTTACATGGCCAAACTATTTGACTTGCTGCCTTCTAAAAATCTAGTGCAGCTATAACCCCCACTTTAATCTTTGTGAATGTAACATGCACAATTGATGAACGAAAAACGCAGCAGCAGCAGCAGCAGCAGCAGCAGCAGCAGCAGCAGCAGCAGCAGCAGGAGCAGCAGTAGTAGTAGCAGTAGTAGTAGTAGTAGTAGTAGTAGTAGTAGTAGCAGTAGTAGTAGCAGTAGTAGTAGTAGTAGTAGTAGTAGTAGTAGTAGTAGTAGTAGTAGTAGTAGTAGTAGTAGTAGTAGTAGTAGTAGTAGTAGTAGTAGTAGTAGTAGTAGTAGTAGTGCAAATCCAGTTGTCAGCCCTTTGAAAATAAAGTTTGTTCGATCGTTCTCTCTCTCTCTCTCTCTCTCTCTCTCTCTCTCTCTCTCTCTCTCTCTCTCTGCTTACACCCAAGAACCACTGACCCACGACCGAGCTGTGCCTGGAACTGCAGCCATCCGTGGACCCGTGACCCGTCTCTTGGCACCTTGTATGACCTTGGTCTGACCTCCCCGTTGACGTGAAGACACCTGAGACCTGGGCGGGGTCTGGCAGAATAAGGTCATTGGTATGGTCTTCTGGGAGATCAAATATGTGACAGTTAACTATTCACAAGTTTAACTTTACATAAATGTTACTGTATATAAATGTAACTGTATATAAATGTAACTGTACATAAATGTAACTGTGTATAAATGTAACTGTGTATAAATATGAATATGTATAAATTTAACTTTACATAAATATAACTGTCGATAAATGCGACTGTATATTGTAAATATTCATAAATGTAACTGTGTATAAATGTAACTGTATAAATATAACTGTGTATAAATGTAACTGTATAAATGTAACTGTGTATAAATGTAACTGTGTATAAATGTAACTGTATAATTGTAACTATGTGTAAATGTAACTGTGTATAAATGTAACTGTGTATAAATGTAAGTTATGTAAATGAAGCTGTGTATAAGTGAAAATGTGTATAAATATAACTGTGAATAAATGTACCCATGTATAAATGTAACTGTGTATAAATGTAACCATGTGTGATAGCACGAAGATGAGGGATGAGAGAGAGAAGGAGGAGCGATGAAGGAGAGAGAGAGAGAGAGAGAGAGAGAGAGAGAGAGAGAGAGAGAGAGAGAGAGAGAGAGAGAGAGAGAAGGATAAAGAATAAAGAATTGATAGATAAAGATTGTCCGTCTTCCGGTCGTAGAGATAACCACGGATGTGTGAATACCCTTGGTTTCATCTACCAACCTCACAAGTATACAGGTATGCAGGTCACGAATACAACACTACCCTAACCGACAATAGTACAGGCACTCAAAAGAATAGGCTAACACTGAATCAAGTTTATTTGCTTCTCAAAAGACATTACAAAGTACACAAAGTATCGTGCGAAAACAATCCCAATTAATAAGGGAAAAATGCTGTCAAATAACTAACAACTTGAGAATACCATTGACCGAATATAAAAATTAAGGAAATACAATCAAGCCAATAACTAGTCACATATCAATCAGGGGAATATATTAAGAGAGTACGCAAATCGATAATGATTGCAGTTGACAGTAGCAATCAATAGTTTCTTTAGGGCGGTTCTTTTTCCAACACTTAAGTCCGTACTCCCTTTGGTCCTTAGGTATATCTGCCCGACCAGAGTTCCTACAGCCTTCTTGGTCTCAACAGCCTTTGAGTATGTACACTCGGCCGTCTCACATCTGCTTATCTCGCCAACTGTCTGCTGTACTACGTATATACCCTGCTCGGTTTGGCGCCTTTCTGGAATCACGTGACCATGCTCTCTCTCTCTCATCCCCCGAAGGTCCTCTAATCCGTACCTCGCGTACAGACTACATGCCCCCATAACAAACAACACAAAAAAGACAATAATGGTAACTTATCTCAAACGACAACTAGCCAAAAAACATTCCCTTATGTATGGCACGTTACACCCTCCTTAGGTATTTATAATGCCCATGTTAAACACTGCCTCAGTGAGTCATTTGTTATTGATTATTTTTCATGCGTTTTAATGTTCTTTTGTTGTCAAAAGTTGCTTCATAAGTGATGTTGAATGAAAGAATGTATGAGAGGAAATAGAGAAGAAGGGCAGAATGTCAGACGGGCCTGCGTGCCCAATTCTTAACCCTTTGAAAATAAAGACTTATTATTATTATTATTATTATTATTATTATTATTATTATTATTATTATTATTATTATTATTATTACCTTGATTAATTTGCATTCTCACTCCGCATCATATCATTAACCCAAATCGACATTGTTTCTGGAGTTCACAGCCAAGTTCAGGGTCCTGATTTAATGTACTCTTCCCGCTTCCATAAGCTTGGAGTATGGCGTTCCTTTCCGACAGCTCGTGTCACTTCCGACCCGGCTTGTACTCATAAATTCTGCTGCCTCCAAAGTTCTTGGAATCCTATTTGACACTTCTTTGGTCTAGCCGTCAATCCAGTTTCTCTGAGGCGCCTGAACAAAAGATGCAGTGTTTCTACATGCTCTTCAAATGTTTCAGTTGCGATCAGGATGTCATCCATGAAGTGACTGATGTCTGGATTCTGTAGTGGGTCAAGTAATTTTCTCATCATACGTGTAAAAACGCTGGGAGCATTACTTAATCCGAATGGAAGAACGTTGAACTCATAGTGTCCTCCAGGCGTGCTGAAAGCTAACCATGGTCTAACTTCCGGTTTTACAGGAATCTGATAATATCACTTACTGAGATCAATCCTAGTAAAGTACTTAGCTCGGTTGAGTGCTGTGAAGAGTTTATTCTGATCAGGCTGAGGTTCTGCTTGGAATTCAGTAATGGCATTGAGCTGTCGATAATCGATGCACAATCTATGTTCTCCACTTGGCTTTCTCATTAAGACGACGCTAGCACTGTAAGGTGCTGTTGTTTTTCTTCCTCTAAAGTCTTTTGCTTTGCATAAGGAACTGGGTAAGTCTTGACTCGCACAGGCACTGTGTCATTTAACTTCATGTCAAATTCCTCCAAATCAGTTCTTCCTGGCTTATCAGTAAGTACTTCTGCATATTTTGCCATAAGTTCCCTAATCTGCTTTTGCTTATCCTTTGTTAAGTTCGGATTGATTTCCACATCCTTAAAGGTCTCTTTGGCTTGCAGTGGGTACTCGACTCCCATTGTTGATCCTTCTTCGACTTCAGTAGCCACACTCATGGCCATCAGATGTGCAGGTTCGGTGGTTGAGGGTCTTTCATGATATTTCTTCAAGAGGTTTATGTGAAATACTTTCATCTTGCCTTTGACTGAAATTCTGTAGTTGGTACGTGAGATATTATCCGTCACTACATAAGGTCCTCTCCATCCTATTTGCAGCTTATTCTGACTGGTTGGAAGCAGCAACATTACCTTCTCTCCTACCTCTAACTCTCTATCCTTTGCCTTGCGGTTGAAGTTACGAGCAATTCTTCGTCTGGCTTGACGTAGATTGACATTCGCTTGTTTCCAACTGTGTTGTAAACGATTTTTCAACTCGGCAACATATGTAGATGCAGTCACGACTGTATCATCTGTAGTATTATCGGTCCAGGTTCGAAGTAACGCCTCATGTGGTCCTTTGATCGGTCGACCAAACAACAATGTGGCTGGAGCAAAACCTGTTGAGTGATGGGGTACTTCCCTGTAAGCGAATAAAGCTGCGGGTAAATACAAGTCCCAATCCTCTGTCTTCTCCTGGGCAATTTTGCGCAGGATACTAATCAATGTCCCGTTCCACCTTTCCACAAGTCCATTTGACTGAGGGTGATATGGTGAACTGAACATATGGCGTGCATGAAAAAGTCTGAAGGTCTCTTCCATGAGCTTACCACGAAACTGTGAACCGTTGTCCGTCAAGATCCTTTGTGGGAATCCTAGACGGGTGAATATTCCTAATAAAGCATCACCGACGTGTTTGGAGTCACAGCTGGGCATAGGAATCGCTTCGGCCAACATGGTTGTTGTGTCCACAAGCGTTAATATGAATCGGTTTCGCCTCTTCGTTGCTGAGAGAGGTCCGACTATGTCTACAGCCACTTTCTCAAATGGAATTCCAGTGATTGGCGATTCACCCAACATTGCCGGTGGTGTCCGGTGTTTTGGTGATACTTTCTGACACTGTGGGCATGATTTTACAAACCGTTGTATGTCTGAGTTCATCCTGGCCAAAAGTAGTGATACCCATATGCCCACTGAATGGTAGACTATGACCCATTCCCAAGATCTGAGTCCTGTATGGAGTTGGTACAACAAGTTGATTAAACTCTTGTCCAGCTCGTCCTGCTTTTCTGTAAAGAAGTGCTGACTTCATGAACAGATCACCTTTACGTAGAGGTAAATGTGATGTTGGCAGTTTTCTGAAGCAGGGTTCCAAGGTGCTGTCGGCCTCTTGTGCCCTCTTCAGTTCCTCCGTTCGAGGGATTGGCGTAGTTGTTTCTGGAGTCTTTTTCGCCTGGGATCGAGTGGTCATGATCGCCATCGCCACAGGTTGAACAGGTTCTCCTAGAACGATAAATCTACAGCCGAGGATTACAGGATATATTGGATCGTCCAAGACTGCTGCCTTGATTGTCCCAGTGACATACCGCGAGGCTATGTTCACTTTTGCCACTGGAAGAGACATATTTGTTGAACTCTTCAGTGGTCCCCGTAATTCCACTATTTCCTCTGTCACCTGTTCAGGGTGAACTAAGGATGATGAAACAACACAGTCATACGATAATCCAGTATCATATAAACAGGTCGTTTTGAATCCATTTAGCAAGATGGATTTTACAACCGGAATACGAGATGATGTGTCTTGATGAGGTGTCTGTTTGGACGTTCACCAGTGCTCACTCTTTTCTCTTTTCGGTTGGCCAAACAGGCCGCTGTGTGTGGATGTGGCTTCTTCCTGCAATTCTGAAATGTGTGACCTCTAATTTTGCAATGGGTACAGAATGGTTTTTCCTCCTTCGGCGCTGTTTGGGCTGTGTTTTGAGTGTTTTTCTTGGATTTCCCATTTTTCTTGGTGGCTAAAGTGTTTTCACCCTCTTTTGGCTGTGGAGATTTGTTTTGAGAGGGGGTGTTGTTCGAACGTCCCTTTCCTCCCATCTCCTTCTGAGATTTTTCAAATCTCTCTGCCAGGATGATTATAGTTTCTAGGCGGTCAGCCCCATTTTGGGTTAAGAATGCTTTCATTTCATTCGACATCTTCCCCTTTATCTGTCAATGATGATCATTTCACGGAGTCCCTCAAAACTCTCCTCAAATCCTCCTAAGCAAGCCCATCTTTGTATGTATGACCTCAGTCTTTCAACTTGTTGCGCATAACTCTCACCCGGTTCTTTCCTTGCGGTTTTGAAACGAGCCTTGTAAGAATCCCAGTCCATTTCGAATCGGCTCAAGCGTGCCTTTTTGAGTGTTTCGTATTCCTGTTGTTCCTCACGAGTAAGCCTCGAGAACACGTCATACGCGGTAGATCTTAAAGCCTGCGCTAACTTCGTCGCCCATCTACCTTCTTCAAGCCCACAGCTGACAGCCATTGCCTCGAAGCGTGATAAAAATCCTTCGATGTGGTCAGTCTGTTCATTGAAGGGTTCCAGCGGAAATGACATAGCTCCAGAATTAAGGTGGGAGACGTGAGGATGTGGTTCTGTCACTGGCAATCCTGATGAGGTTGAGTGTGTAGGACCACTCCCTTTCTCTATTCTCCGGATCTCCAATTCAGTCTCCATCCTTTTCAACTCCAGTTGGTGTTGACGCTCTCTCTCCCTATCTTCCCTTTCAGCCTGTAGCCGTTTCTCTTTCTCCTCCAATTCTGCTTGAAATCGTTTCTCTTTCTCCTCTATCTCTACCTGAAGTCGTTTTTCCCTCTCCGCTAATTCAGCCTGAAGCTGTTTTTCTTTGAGGGCCAATTCCGCTTGCAGTCTTTCTCTTTTGTCGAATGCCTCTGAAATATAGTTAGCTAGGTCAGGGCCATCTAACTCGCATTCCCTACCTGTTTCTGTTAATTGGGCCCGAAGCAGTTTCCGCCATGCCTAGAATTTATTACTTTATTTGCCCTGCCTAAAAAATATAAATGCAGTGTGGTCTGATCCGCTAAGCTTGTCAGTCCCTGATCTGCAAGTATACAACAGAGCATGCACAATATTAAACACTTTATGTTATGTCTGTCTGTCAATGCTGGAAAAGCCAAAGGCAGCAGGCATTGAAGTAACCAGAATTAATCCCTAGTAAAAGAAAAGAATCTGAAATTAGACAGAGATTTCCCTCCGGATAAGATTTCCCGGTGGTTGATGAAATGCTGTAAGATCTGATCTCTCAGAAAAAGAACACCTTCTCTGGAAGAGAAGTAGGGTTTGAATAGTAGATTAACACTCTATATTTCTCCTGGAGCACCTTTTTCTGAAGTATAAACCTATTTGAAAGATGCCCTCCTTATTCAGAAGAAATGATCAGTCACCCACTCTTATTTATCTATAAATGTCATTCTTATCATGTGGCTGTCAATCGATACCCCACATGGTGTCTGTTATATCATATCAGAAAATGACAATGTTCAAAATCTAAAGATATCTGTGTTAATGTTTTATGTAATACAATGTTTTATGTAACTGTTCAATTACACAATGTTTTATGTAACCGTTTAATTACACACAATGCATTATTTAATCGTTTAATTTATTTATGGGAACCATCCAGGACGTAGCTATCCCAATATGTCATATATTTTTGAAGGGAGTGGGAGATCACTGTAGTGCATGCCCCATTTCTAAAAAAAGAAGTTGGGCCCCATCCTCTTCTATCTTTAATAACCATAGAATATGACCCTCGAGTTATCTGCAGGCCACGTCTTATTTAATTTAGTCTAGGAGATATAGATTATGGCCCTGGTGAGAATAATAAATACCAACTGGGATTCTGCCCCTTCTCCAAAGATTCTTATAGCTCTTGAGCCCCCCTTTTGTTTATCAAATCTGAGGAAAGTCTGGAGAATTCTTTCAGCCTGATTTATGTTAAGAAAGCATGGATATTGAGCAGTTGATAGACCTAGTCTTTCCTCCCCATTTTTAGTATTTAATCCTGATTGAATTTGTTTTTAAACAATTAAACACATAACCAATCACAATAGATCTTGACCACATGATGTACACATTAAATGATGAATCACAGATAGGTTGGACTAATAAATCAACATAAGATCAGTGACAGTTAATTATTTATTGAATGGGCCTGTGTCTTCTGGCCTGGTAAATACACTTTCTCTTGTGGTTTGCACAAGATAAATTAGAATAAATGCATATAGGACCAATGTCACAGACCATCAACAAACAAGCATCAATACATGAGATGTCAATAAGAGTGGAAACATGGTATACATTTGAATGTTGTACATGCTAAGTGTGAAGATGATGAATCTACATTTAGTTATCAGTTCTTGAAAACTGAGTGTTGTGTGTTTTCTTTCTAAGAGAGAGATAACCTTATGATTTGGAGGATTAGGATAGGCCTGGGTCCATTGACTGATAGATCCACTTCAGGTCTGCCCGTGAAGCTCCTCTGAAGGCCTCCCCATACTCTGCTCATGGCCAACTGTGTATAAATGTAACTGTGTATAAATGTAACCATGGATAAATGCAACTGTGTATAGATGTAAGTTATATAAATTTATTTTATAATGTAGCTGTGTATAAATGTAACCATGGATAAATTTAACTGTGTATAAATGTAACTGTGTATAAATGTAACTGTGTATAAATGTAAGTTACATAAATTTATTTTATAAATGTAGCTGTGTATAAATGTAACTGTGTATAAATGTAACTGTGTATAAATGTAACTGTGTATAAATGTAAATGTGTATAAATGTAAGTTATATAAATGAAGCTGTGTTTAAGTGAAACTGTGTATAAATATATCTGTGAATAAATGTAACCATGTATATATGTAACTGTGTATAAATGTAACTGTATAAATGTAACAGTTATAAATGTAACTGTTTATAAATGTAATTGTGTATACATATAACTGTGTATAAGTATAATCGTGTATAAATGTAACTGTATATAAATGTAAATGTATATAAATTTAACTGTATATAAATGACTCTGTTTATAACTGTAACTGTGTAAAAATATAATTGTATATAAGTATAAGTGTATATAAATGTACCTGTATAAATGTAGCTGTATAGAAATGTAACTTTATAAATATAACTGTATATAAATTTAACTGGTTACAGTATTGCCAGGACGCCCATGTCTCACGTATTATACAAAACATACTCGTAACCGAGCTCTCTGAACACATTCGGTCAGTGGATACGTGAGTTCACACTATGGTTCTTACACATTCGCCACATCTGTATCCTTTTCAGATACACATACGTACACACAAGCACACACAAATACCCACAAACACACACATATACACACAAATACACACAAGCACACACAAATACACACAAGCACACACAAATGCTCACTAACACACACATATACACACAAGCACACACAAATACACACAAGCACACACAAATACACACGGACACACAAATACACAAAAGCACACACACACATACACACGCACACACAAATACACACGAGCACACACAGATACATACAAGCACAGACAGATACACACAAGCACACACAGATACACACAAGCACACACAGCTGTGAGGCATACCTTCCACCACACACAGCTGTGAGGCATACCTTCCACCACACACAGCTGTGAGGCATACCTTCCACCACACACAGCTGTGAGGCATGCCTTCCACCAAACACAGCTGTGAGGCATACCTTCCATCACACACAGCTGTGTGTTAAAAAAAACACACACAGCTGTGAGGCATACCTTCGACCACACACAGCTGTGAGACATACTTTGCACCAGACATGTATAAGACAAGACAAGCTGAACCTTCGGCCACGCCTCCCTTGAGTGCACTCATCATCTCCAGGAGCCGCTGGTCGCCGTGTAGAGACTCCATGAGGTAGAGGACGTAGTCGTCGAACATCAGGCGGAGCAGATGAAAGGAGGCTGCGAGAGACCACAGATTGGATCAGCACTGGACGGTTCAATGCCAACACGTTTACACAAACACTGCACTATTTAGTCATTGTAGAACATTTCATATGGACAACATGTTACGGCCGTTGTACGAGCATGATCGCCCATGCGTCTCTGCAGGTGGAAATAGTGTCAACACTACAGTTCCCACTGAATATCAGAGACACCAAAAGTGTTCTTTTGGTGAACCCTCATGGCTACACACACGTCCATCCATTGTATCATTCCACAACTGTTTCCAGAATCCTCTAGATCAGTGGTTCTCAACCGGTGGGGAATTCCCCCTGGGGGGGGGGGGGATTTTAGCGTTTTCGGGGGGGGGGGAGAGGGGGCGGGGGGAGAATTAAGATTATTTCAAGATCGCGTTAAAACAAGAACCGATTACTTGATATTGTTTTTTCCTACATACTTTACAGTTCTGTACTCCTCGTCCTTCTGAAATTGATTTTTATAATGTAAGTAGACCGACAAATCACGTTTTATGTAGACGTCTAAACTTGTTCTAGTATGTGTTATTAAAGTTAGCTTCCATTTTTACGTATACTATGTAGGGGTAGGGTGGGGGAGGGGGGAATTTATAGCGAGGAAATACGAAAGGGGAGGAATGACATTCTCAACATAAGGTGAACATATGGACCAAAAAAGGTTGAGAACCACTGCTCTAGATAAAGTTAACTAGTCATATATAACACATCTATTACCCCAATAGTGTCTACCCTCTGTGGATATCACAGACTCCCACAAGTAGCTGTGGATATC
Organism: Cepaea hortensis; assembly: GCA_963921405.1. NCBI lineage: Eukaryota > Metazoa > Mollusca > Gastropoda > Stylommatophora > Helicidae > Cepaea > Cepaea hortensis. The sequence continues at coordinate 100,264,803 of OY992891.1, forward strand.
ACAGACTCCCACAAGTAGCTGTGGATATAACAGACTCCCACAAGTAGCTGTGGATATAACAGACTCCCACAAGTAGCTGTGGATATCACAGACTCCCACAAGTAGCTGTGGATATAACAGACTCCCACAAGTAGCTGTGGATATAACAGACTCCCACAAGTAGCTGTGGATATAACAGACTCCCACAAGTAGCTGTGGATATAACAGACTCCCACAAGTAGCTGTGGATATAACAGACTCCCACAAGTAGCTGTGGATATAACAGACTCCCACAAGTAGCTGTGGATATAACAGACTCCCACAAGTAGCTGTGGATATAACAGACTCCCACAAGTAGCTGTGGATATAACAGACTCCCACAAGTAGCTGTGGATATAACAGACTCCCACAAGTAGCTGTGGATATAACAGACTCCCACAAGTAGCTGTGGATATAACAGACTCCCACAAGTAGCTGTGGATATAACAGACTCCCACAAGTAGCTGTGGATATAACAGACTCCCACAAGTAGCTGTGGATATAACAGACTCCCACAAGTAGCTGTGGATATAACAGACTCCCACAAGTAGCTGTGGATATAACAGACTCCCACAAGTAGCTGTGGATATAACAGACTCCCACAAGTAGCTGTGGATATAACAGACTCCCACAAGTAGCTGTGGATATAACAGACTCCCACAAGTAGCTGTGGATATAACAGACTCCCACAAGTAGCTGTGGATATAACAGACTCCCACAAGTAGCTGTGGATATAACAGACTCCCACAAGTAGCTGTGGATATAACAGACTCCCACAAGTAGCTGTGGATATCACAGACTCCCACAAGTAGCTGTGGATATCACAGACTCCCACAAGTAGCTGTGGATATCACAGACTCCCACAAGTAGCTGTGGATATAACAGACTCCCACAAGTAGCTGTGGATATCACAGACTCCCACAAGTAGCTGTGGATATAACAGACTCCCACAAGTAGCTGTGGATATCACAGACTCCCACAAGTAGCTGTGGATATAACAGACTCCCACAAGTAGCTGTGGATATCACAGACTCCCACAAGTAGCTGTGGATATCACAGACTCCCACAAGTAGCTGTGGATATCACAGACTCCCACAAGTAGCTGTGGATATCACAGACTCCCACAAGTAGCTGTGGATATAACAGACTCCCACAAGTAGCTGTGGATATAACAGACTCCCACAAGTAGCAGTGGATATCACAGACACCCACACGTAGCTGTGGATATAACAGACTCCCACAAGTAGCTGTAGATATAACAGACTCCCACACGTAGCTGTGGATATAACAGACTCCCACAAGTAGCTGTGGATATAACAGACTCCCACAAGTAGCTGTGGATATCACAGACTCCAACAAGTAGCTGTGGATATAACAGACTCCCACAAGTAGCTGTGGATATAACAGACTCCCACAAGTAGCTGTGGATATAACAGACTCCCACACGTAGCTGTGGATATAACAGACTCCCACACGTAGTTGTGGATATAACAGACTCCCACAAGTAGCTGTGGATATAACAGACTCCCACAAGTAGCTGTGGATATCACAGACTCCCACAAGTAGCTGTGGATATAACAGACTCCCACAAGTAGCTGTGGATATAACAGACTCATATAACAGACTCATATAACAGACTCCCACACGTAGCTGTGGATATCACAGACTCCCACAAGTAGCTGTGGATATCACAGACTCCCACAAGTAGCTGTGGATATCACAGACTCCCACAAGTAGCTGTGGATATCACAGACTCCCACAAGTTGCCGTGGATATAACAGACTCATATAACAGACTCATATAACAGACTCCCACACGTAGCTGTGGATATCACAGACTCCCACAAGTAGCTGTGGATATAACAGACTCATATAACATACTCATATAACAGACTCGCACACGTAGCTGTGGATATCACAGATTCCCACAAGTAGTTGTGGATATAACAGACTCTCTTTCCTGTAGTCTCATAGCCACATAGACTCTCTCACCTAATTCTAATGTATGTACCCATATCATCAACAAAACAACAGCAACAACAATAACATAAACAACACCAACAATAACAACAACAGCAGAAGTAACAACAGCAGCAACAACAGCAGCAACAATAAGAACACCAACAGCGACAACAAAATCTAAACAGTAACTACAACAGCAACAGTAAAAACAACAGCAATATAAACAGCAACAGCAGCCGCACCAACATTAACAACAACAGCACCAACATTAACAACAACAGCAACAACATTAACAACAACAGCACCAACATTAACAACAACAACAACAACATTAACAACAACAGCACCAACATTAACAACAACAGCACCAACATTAGCAACAACAGCACCAACATTAGCAACAAAAGCACCAACATTAGCAACAACAGCACCAATATTAACAACAACAGCACCAACATTAATAACAACAGCACAACATTAACAACAACAGCACCAACATTAACAACAACAGCACCAACATTAACAACAACAGCACCAACATTAACAACAATAGCGCCAACATTAACAACAACAGCACCAACATTAACAACAACAGCACCAACATTAACAACAACAGCACCAACATTAACAACAACAGCACCAACATCAGCAACATGCAACATGAACTGACCAAACCCTGGGGCACTTTGAAGGGTCATATCTCGAACCACCCTAGATCCAAAACAAGACCACACCAGCAGGAACTGCCTGGCAGTGCTCCTCAGGGTCTCCCCCCGCTTCTGGCTGACCTGGCATGGGATGAGACAGTGATTGTGTCAACCTCAGTTAGATGGAAGAGACAGTGATTGTGTCAACCTCAGTTAGATGGAAGAGACAGTGATTGTGTCAACCTCAGTTAGATGGAAGAGAGAGTGATTGTGTCAACCTCAGTTAGATGGAAGAGACAGTGATTGTGTCAACCTCAGTTAGATGGAAGAGACAGTGATTGTTCAATCTCAATTAGATAGAAGAGACAGTGATTGTGTCAACCTCAATTAAATGGAAGAGACAGTGATTGTGTCAACCTCAATTAAATGGAAGAGACAGTGATTGTGTCAACCTCAATTAAATGGAAGAGACAGTGATTGTGTCAACCTCAATTAAATGGAAGAGACAGTGATTGTGTCAACCTCAATTAGATGGAAGAGGCAGTTATTGTGTCAACCTCAATTAGATGGAAGAGGCGGTGATTGTGTCAACCTCAGTTAGATGGAAGAGACAGTGATTGTGTCAACCTCGGTTAGATGGAAGAGACAATGATTGTGTCAACCTCAATTAAATGGAAGAGACAGTGATTGTGTCAACCTAAATTAAATGGAAAGTAGTGATTGTGTCAACCTCAATTAGATGGAAGAGACAGTGATTGTGTCAACCTCAATTAGATGGAAGAGACAGTAATTGTGTCAACCTCAGTTAGATGGAAGATACAGTGATTGTGTCAACCTCAATTGGATGGAAGAGACAGTGATTGTGTTAACGTAAATTAAATGGAAGAGACGGTGATTGTGTTAACGTAAATTAGATGGAAGAGACAGTGATTGTGTCAACCTCAATTAGATGGAAGAGACAGTGATTGTGTCAACCTCAATTAGATGGAAGAGACAGTGAATGTGTCAACCTCAATTAGATGGAAGAGACAGTGATTGTGTCAACCTCAATTAGATGGAAGAGACAGTGATTGTGTCAACCTCAATTAGATGGAAGAGACAGTGATTGTGTCAACCTCAATTAGATGGAAGAGACAGTGATTGTGTCAACCTCAATTAGATGGAAGAGACAGTGATTGTGTCAACCTCAGTTAGATGGAAGAGACAGTGATTGTGTTAACGTAAATTAGATGGAAGAGACAGTGATTGTGTCAACCTCAGTTAGATGGAAGAGGTGGTGATTGTGTCAACCTCAGTTAGATGGAAGAGACAGTGATTGTGTCAACCTCAATTGAATGGAAGAGACAGTGATTGTGTCAACCTCAATTAGATGGAAGAGACAGTGATTGTGTAAACCTCAGTTAGATGGAAGAGACAGTGATTGTGTCAACCTCAGTTAGATGGAAGAGACAGTGATTGTGTCAACCTCAATTAGATGGAAGAGACAGTGATTGTGTTAACCTCAATTAGATGGAAGAGACAGTGATTGTGTCAACCTCAATTAGATGGAAGAGACAGTGATTGTGTCAACCTCAGTTAGATGGAAGAGACAGTGATTGTGTCAACCTCTATTAAATGGAAGAGACAGTGATTGTGTCAACCTCAATTAGATGGAAGAGGCAGTTATTGTGTCAACCTCAATTAGATGGAAGAGACAGTGATTGTGTCAACCTCAATTAGATGGAAGAGACAGTGATTGTGTCAACCTCAGTTAGATGGAAGAGACAGCGATTGTGTCAACCTCAATTAAATGGAAGAGACAGTGATTGTGTCAACCTCAATTAGATGGAAGAGGCAGTTATTGTGTCAACCTCAATTAGATGGAAGAGGCGGTGATTGTGTCAACCTCAGTTAGATGGAAGAGACAGTGATTGTGTCAACCTCAGTTAGATGGAAGAGACAGTGATTGTGTCAACCTCAATTAAATGGAAGAGACAGTGATTGTGTCAACCTAAATTAAATGGAAAGTAGTGATTGTGTCAACCTCAATTAGATGGAAGAGACAGTGATTGTGTCAACCTCAATTAGATGGAAGAGACAGTGATTGTGTCAACCTTAGTTAGATGGAAGATACAGTGATTGTGTCAACCTCAATTGGATGGAAGAGACAGTGATTGTGTTAACGTAAATTAGATGGAAGAGACAGGGATTGTGTTAACGTAAATTAGATGGAAGAGACAGTGATTGTGTCAACCTCAATTAGATGGAAGAGACAGTGATTGTGTCAACCTCAATTAGATGGAAGAGACAGTGATTGTGTCAACCTCAATTAGATGGAAGAGACAGTGATTGTGTCAACCTCAATTAGATGGAAGAGACAGTGATTGTGTCAACCTCAATTAGATGGAAGAGACAGTTATTGTGTCAACCTCAATTAGATGGAAGAGACAGTGATTGTGTCAACCTCAATTAGATGGAAGAGACAGTGATTGTGTCAACCTCAGTTAGATGGAAGAGACAGTGATTGTGTTAACGTAAATTAGATGGAAGAGACAGTGATTGTGTCAACCTCAGTTAGATGGAAGAGGCGGTGATTGTGTCAACCTCAGTTAGATGGAAGAGACAGTGATTGTGTCAACCTCAATTGAATGGAAGTGACAGTGATTGTGTCAACCTCAGTTAGATGGAAGAGACAGTGATTGTGTCAACCTCAGTTAGATGGAAGAGACAGTGATTGTGTCAACCTCAATTAGATGGAAGAGACAGTGATTGTGTTAACCTCAATTAGATGGAAGAGACAGTGATTGTGTCAACCTCAATTAGATGGAAGAGACAGTGATTGTGTCAACCTCAGTTAGATGGAAGAGACAGTGATTGTGTCAACCTCAATTAGATGGAAGAGACAGTGATTGTGTTAACGTAAATTAGATGGAAGAGACAGTGATTGTGTCAACCTCAATTAGATGGAAGAGACAGTGATTGTGTCAACCTCAGTTAGATGGAAGAGACAGTGATTGTGTCAACCTCAGTTAGTTGGAAGAGGCGGTGATTATGTCAACCTCAGTTACATGGAAGAGACAGTGATTGCGTCAACCTCAGTTTGATGGAAGAGACATTTATTGTGTCAACCTCAGTTTGATGGAAGAGACAATGATTATGTTTATGTGTTGTTTTGCCAACACTGATCCATGTTCCATTTGTTGTTTTCCATTACTGTTGTTCTATATACGATTACATAATACTGTTTATACAAATTGGTACTAGTGCAACCGAAAAGGACACATCAACTAACCTTGACCACGCAGCAGTGAACCAGATCCTCCAACCAGCGAAGGTAAGATTCAGTTGTGGCTTGCTGGTCCAGGAGTCTCTCAAAGTCCGCACACACTGGGGAGGTCAGAGGTCAGACAATGTTGCTAACACCGTGTGACACACTCATCTCTCACTCCCTAGTATATGTGTCACCACACACTGAGGATGTCACAGGCCAGACAGCACCATGTGACACAAGCACCTCTCACTCCCTAGTATATGTATCACCACACACTGAGGATGTCACAGGCCAGACAGTACCATGTGACACACACATCTCTCACACCCTAGTATATGTGTCACCACACAGTTAAGATGTCAAAGGCCAGACAGTACCATGTGACACACACATCTCTCACACCCTAGTATATGTGTCACCACACAGTTAAGATGTCAAAGGCCAGACAGTACCATGTGACACACACATCTCTCACAACCTAGTATATGTGTCACCACACACTGAGGATGTCACAGGCCAGACAGCACCATGTGACACAAGCACCTCTCACTCCCTAGTATATGTGTCACCACACACTGAGGATGTCACAGGCCAGACAGTACCATGTGACACACACATCTCTCACACCCTAGTATATGTGTCACCACACAGTTAAGATGTCAAAGGCCAGACAGTACCATGTGACACACACATCTCTCACAACCTAGTATATGTGTCACCACACAGTGAAGATGTCACAGGCCAGACAGTACCATGTGACACAAGCACCTCTCACTCCCTAGTATATGTGTCACCACACAGTGAAGATGTCACAGATCAGACAGCACCATGTGACACAAGCACCTCTCACTCCCTAGTATATGTGTCACCACACACTGAGGATGTCACAGGCCAGACAGCACCATGTGACACAAGCACCTCTCACAACCTAGTATATGTGTCACCACACAGTGAGGATGTCACAGATCAGACAGCACCATGTGACACAAGCACCTCTCACAACCTAGTATATGTGTCACCACACACTGAGGATGTCACAGGCCAGACAGTACCATGTGACACACACATCTCTCACACCCTAGTATATGTGTCACCACACAGTGAAGATGTCAAAGGCCAGACAGTACCATGTGACACACACATCTCTCACAACCTAGTATATGTGTCACCACACAGTGAAGATGTCACAGGCCAGACAGTACCATGTGACACACACATCTCTCACACCCTAGTATATGTGTCACCACACAGTGAAGATGTCAAAGGCCAGACAGCACCATGTGACACACACATCTCTCACAACCTAGTATATGTGTCACCACACAGTGAAGATGTCAAAGGCCAGACAGCAACATGTGACACAAGCTCCTCTCACTCTGTCAGCAACTTGCTTGCGACAGGTCTTTTAGGACTCCCCTACTTTTGCACCGCACGAAATAACAACTCGTGTCATTTGCAAAAGGAATGCAATTTATTTAGAGCTGGCAATTTATAAGCTCTGCGAGCGGTATGCTTCATTGACATTAAACAACATGAATGTAATGAAGTGGTGAGAAATGATGCTAGTAATCACAATCTAAATCTAAAGCCTAATATTTAACTATTGCCTAGAAACTTATAGCATTTGTCAAGAACACGTCTACTCTCTAATCGTCTCCAGTCGGGTCTGTCCACACGCTACACATTGCGTGGTCAAGCACGGACGCTGTCTCCTCCGTGCATTAGCGAGTCTTGCGTGCATGGAGTCCCAAGCACGCTGGCTCGTGAACTTGAGTAACCGGGCACTCCACGGTTACTCGTAAGGCCAAGCTTCCCAATGGCTTGGGGAAGCCCTCGCTCAACTGTCCTTAATGCTCCCTTGGTTGACACAAAAGTGTCCCCTGGTGAAGCTATTTATAGCGCTGGTGTCTCTCCTGTCTGGTGTCTCCCTACTAGACTTGTCTTAACTCTTATTAACTCTCTAATCCCTTATTGGAGATTCTGACAGGCTCCCCTCCTCGCTGTGAAGTGTTACACCCCTTTAACTCATGTTTGTAACACGTATGGTCACAAAGAAAAATTGGATGTCCAATTTTGTCAGAGATCCAATAAGTTGTACATTTCTCGTTTGGGATAGAACAACTCTCTTCTTCCGTTACTCACACTGTTCTATCTTTTCACTCGGCTAATTGAGTAGCCCTTGTATCAGTATAGTTGGTTCTATAGATATCTTTGGGAATTGTTTTGAACCGGATCCGTTGTCTTATGACTTATGTCCTGGCTTCCGTCGTTTGACCCTATGTCTTTTGACTTTCACCTGTTGACTTATGTCTCGACCTGTCCTCATATTGCCCGAAATGACAACCCAAATACAAGTTGACTCTGTTATGAGTGCAACACATGAGCATAAAATGTTCATGTTCCCATTAATATCCCCTCCAACTCATATACATACATTTCCACTCTTCACCTTCTCGCTTCCGCTCGTGAAAAGCTATTTTCAATGTTACATTAAGGTTTTTAAGAAGTTATTGTGTCCCCTGAATTTAAGTTGTTGTTCTTTGAAACAAATAGTGTGTGCAACTTTTATGTGTTTGTTTTCCTGTTTGTTTGCGTGTTTCCTAATAAACTACAGTGTATCTAACTTGCTAACCTGTGTATGCGTTAGTGTATTAAATGTGTGTATTCCTTCGAGCGCCGTAAATCGGTTTATTGTGGTTACACATGTTTGTTATTCTTATTTATGACCACAACTCCGCTTCAAGATGCTCAAAGTATATTCCCTATCTAATCTATTAAAGTATGGCAGTAACACACATAAAAACGTGACAACACATTGGTTACACAGATGACACAGACAAGTCAAAATAAGCCGTTTTCAGCGGTGAAAAAATTTGCCGCTACCTTTCTCTCTCTCTCTCTCTCTCTCTCTCTCTCTCTCTCTCTCTCTCTCTCTCTCTCTCTCTCTCTCTCTCTCTCTCTCTCTTTCTTTCCATGTTTACTAATTCTCACATTCTCTCCTCTCATTTATACCTCTTTCATACATCTTTCACTCGCTTTCATACTCTCCTTTTGCTAAAACATTCACTCGTCATTAAAATATGTTTCATAGCATCAAATAAATGAACATTACATATTTACAATAAATGATTGGCTGAATTATAACAGTATTCACGCCAAATGACTGTGCGGTTTGTTTGCACGTGTCATGTCTATACAAAATATACAAGGTTATGAGGATGGTTTGTCACCGATCCTGTAATAGTAACTAATATAATTTGGTGTGCTGTTCTAAATTATCCTAAGGGAAATAATCTAACTAATTAATTTCATTTAAGAGAATTGAGTTAACTACCTTAAAGTGTTATTTGTAAATGAAATGATGTTAATTCCTAAATGGTTTGGTTAGTTTAGAAATGATATTTTAGATAAATGAATTTATAAGTGATTATGATTATGCGGTGATAAACTAATGTAATATCTAACAATTGTATTTCTATCATTGGTGTTACATTAAATGGTTTATTAACTAAATGCTGGTTATTTCTAACTACCACATGACATAAATAAAGTTATATATGCATTTGAACATTTTACACTTCAATTATTCATAGAAAAATGAAGTTATGTGTACTGTTAATAAAATAATAATATATATATATATATATATCACAGTTACATTTCTATATCTAATTACACTAACTGAAGTCCTCCTTTCCGGTGTGAAGATGGAGCAATGTTCTTTGTAGCCTATTCTTATAACATAGTTCATTTCGGCAAAGTCTTCTATGCTCTCCTTCATGGATAGTGTATAAATATAGTTCCCTACTAACTTATGTAGGTTCACAGCTAACACTTCAACGTTAATATAGCTTATGTGTGTGTCAGCGCATGTTACTTCTGCGTCTGTTCGTTTCACTCTTCATGGCACTGTTACTTTCACACAGTTTACATGTTTGGCGATGATAACGCATTTACAGTGTATCTTACTCACCACATACAGCACTGATTTACTTAACATTTACAGTGTCACTGTTTCTGGTGATCTCTGGTCGATCTTCCTGCAAATCAGGTATTTCAATGGTTGACTGTCGACTCAAAGTGTCTGCCAAAGTGTTCAATCTTCCGTTTAAGTGCTGGATAGTAAATGTATAGTTCTGCAGAATCAAAGCCCACCTGTAGACTCTGTTATTATGGGGAATGCCAGACTGCATCACAGACAACGGAGAATTGTCGGTTTCGATCACAAACTGTGCGCCTGCCAAAAATCTATGAAATTTCTTAACACAATAGATTAAGCTGAGGCCCTCCAATTCTGATGCTGAGTATCTAGATTCAGCAGGACTAATTTTCCGACTTACGTACATTACTGGGTGGAACTTCCCTTCGTAGAACTGTCCTAGTATCCCAGATATGGAGATAGCACTCGCATCTGTACGTAAAAATAGGTAAGTTTTGGATTAGGCAAACGCAGGATAGGTGGAACGCTAAATAGGTATTTCAGTTTTGATAACGCGCTAATTAATCCTGCATCTTGTACAGATAATTTAGCCGAAGTTTTTAAGATGTTAGAAAAAACACTGGTGATTTCCGCCAGATTTGGAATAAATTTACTATAGTAGTTTACCAGACCCAGTAAACTTCTGACCTGTTTCTTGGTCGTTGGCATTGTCAAATTCAGAATCTTGGTGACGATTCTGTCATCTGTTCTTAATTGGCCCCTGCAGATGGTATGACCTAGGAAGTCAATTTGTTCCATGCCCAACTCTACTTTGGTAGGCTTAACTGTAAGCCCAAATACTCGCAACCTGTCGAAGACTTGTCGTAGTTTCAGTAGGCGTGACGTCCAGTCTTCCGTATGAATACATATGTCATCTATATATGTAGAAATATTGGTCATCCCATGGAGAAGATCCCTAGTTAGACGGACGAAAGTTTCTGGAGCGTTACGAAGGCCAAAAGGAAGAAAGCGCCACTCATATAGACCTAAAGGAGTGGAGAAAGCTGTTAAAGGAATCGAATTTATTTGCATCGGGACCTGCCAATAACCTTTCGTGAGGTCAAGCTTACTAAATATGCGAGATGTAGACATGTCCAAGATCAAATCCTTGCATGCTGGGATTGGTTCAGCATCAATTTTGGTTATTTTGTTTAAACGGCGATAATCGACGCAGAGTCGAATAGTTGAGTCCTTTTTGGCGACAAGGACGATAGGGAAAGAATACTCTGACTGAGATTTCTGAATAATTCCGCTCGACTCAAGAGATAGTAGTTCTTTGTCGAGGTTTGACCTATAGTTTAGAGGGATGGAATAAGGTCGACACTTTATTGGAGTGTTGTCAGTCAGAATAATAGAATGTTCTATTCTGTCTGTCTTTCCTTGGATGTCGGAGAAGATGTCTCTGTATTCTGTCACTAGCTCTATCATCTGTCGTAGTTGATCGTCTGTAAGTTTGGTTTCTATCTTTATGCTGTCAATGGTCGCAGTCGTTTCTACAGTAGGGACTGGTAATTCCATCTCGTCTTCGTCTGTCTCATTCAATACTGTTGTGGTACTAGCTGCGTGTGCTGTTACCTGGCTAAGTGTGTTTGTGATGTCGTTGTCGTGTGTCGCCCTACCTAGTGAAGTTGTGTTGTGTACGTCTGTCGTCCGATTACTTGGTGTTGGTGCATTTTGTTCGTCTGTCTGTTGTTCTTGTCGTGAGAAGTATGGTTTCAGCATGTTGATATGAAATATCTTTAATTTTCCTTTTATCGATATTTCATAATCGACATCTGATATTTTACGTTCAACGTTGAATGGCCCTTGCCAAGATGTTAGTAACAAATTACGTTTATCAGGTAGTAGAAGCAAAACCTTCTGATTTGGTTCAAGGTGTATAGTTTTAGCACCCTTATTTGCATAGTCGCGGTACATCTGTCATTTCCTCTCCAAAGATGCCTTGGCTATTACACACGCTTTCATTATTCTATCGCGTGTCTCTGTTACCATCTCATACGGTGTTACTGCTGTTGGATTGTCTGGTAAGCTAGTAATTAGCTGATGGTAAATGGTTAGGGGTCATCGAGGGTTCGCCCCATAAACTAACTCAAAAGGTGAGAAACCCGTACTCGAGTGCGGAATTTCTCTATGGGCAAATAGCACTGCTGGCAATAGTGTGTCTTAATCAGATGGGTTCTCTGCTGTTACTTTAGCCAGCATGTGTTTGAGATCCCCGTTAATTTTTTCTATGATCCCGTTGCTCATTGGGTGGTACGGGGTACAGAAATGCTGCTCTACTCCTAACAATTTTGTTAAGGCTTGCGTAGCAGCCGAAATAAACTGCGTTCCCCGATCTGATAAGATAGATCGTGGGAAGCCAAAGCGAGAAAATAGGTGCAAAAATACATTTGCCACATCTTTGGAGGTGATGTATTTCAGTGGAATAGCTTCGATCCACCTGGTGCATAGATCCACGAGAGTAAGTATAAATCGGTTTCCTTTGCTTGACACCTGATTTAGGGCTCCAACAATATCGACCGCTACACACTCAAATGGTCTAGATGCTAATAATGACCGTTGAACTTCGGCCGTCACATGCTTTCCCTTTCGTACAAGATGTTGACAAATAGTACACGAACGACAGAAAAATTTTATGTCAGAACAGAATTTAGGTCAGTAAAAGTGTGACAAAATTCTGGCTCGCGTTTTATCATAGGCCAAATGTCCAGCAAACGGTGACTCATGTGCGATGTTTAGCACATTTTGTCGGTATGTTACAGGTAACACCGTCTGCTGAATTTCATGGTTATTATTTGTGTAATAACGCATGAGAATTCCGTTATGTTTTCTAAAGTACCAAGATGCATTTTTAGTCACTTTCGCTCGCTCACCTAACAATTTAAAATAAGGTGCGATAGTTTGGTCGGTGCTTTGTGCCTCGATAAATTTCTGTCAATTAGTGTTGGTATCTGCACCACTTGGTGTTAATAGCTGTAGCATTTCATTTTGTAAGTCAGTATAGTTTGTTTGTGTATCTGACCTTGTTACAGCGCTAGCCATGTGTGTATGTTTCCAGGCTCTTATGTCGTCGTCTGTACATTGTTTCAATGACTCTAGGCATCCTAAAATGAGATCCGTGCATGGATCTTGCAGGATTGCGCAAGTAAATGTGCCGGTAAGGAACGGGGTATTGATATGTGCTTTTGCCAGTGGGTATTTCTCAATGGTTCCTGCCATACGGCGGCACGGCCCACCACGAAAAGTATGAATTGGAAAATGGGAATTCCCCACTCGGACACGAAAGTGGACGTCAACAAAGGAATCCAAGGAGAATGTGGACAACGTAATTGGACAGCAACGGAAGACGCTGTGATTGTGATTTCGAACAAGGACGTGTTTCAAAGGATCTGTGTGAGTTGACCTCTGGACGCGATGATATGAGCGTGAGACAGCTATGAATCAGGAGAGGGATCTGTTGATGAGGATACGGCAGTGAAGTAACCGGGCGGAAAAACCTAGAGTGGAATTACAGCTTAAATTGAATCAGTGGATTAGGGCTTCAAGCAGAGCGCAGTAGACTGAACACTCATCGGTGGATTAGTAAAGTAGGTGCCGACCCTGTCTATAGGGGTCAACCTACAGGTCTGCGTGAGTTTAATGTTCACATGTCTGCTACGGAATAAACTTCTGGTAGCGTTTTGATATCTTGACTTTTGCCGTTATCATTGTATTCAAGGTAAGGACTCAAGTTTAATTCCTCGTCCTTCGTTGCTGTTTTGCATTATTACGAGTTGATACCTCGACGGTTGCCGGTGTAGGCACTTCGAGGCATATGGAGGTCGTCACTGGACTCGCTGCATAAAAAAATTGTCAACACGAAAATTCCTGCCATATTCAGTCAGCTGAGCGTAGAAAAATTTGCACGCCGACATCTTGAGTTGCACCATACTACACGAATCACACACAGAAAGAAAGAACGCACGAAAACTCAACGTCACAAAAATGGAGAAGAGCAGGAATAGGTAAACTGGGAAGATCATACAGTTTGCAAGTCACAACAGTAAGTTGGAAGGTTATATTTCACAAGAACAATCAGTTCGACTAGAATTAACATGTCAAGACAGTGAGAAAATAGTACTGGAATAACACCGTTGCGTATAATAATTAAAATAACAGTATAATAGTTACACAGCAAGAATGCAACATACGCGCAAAACGGCACTATATTAAACACAACACAGCGCTATCAAATATTTGTGAACAACGAACATTATAAGAGATTATAAGATATTTAAGAACATTATATTTAGAACGAATGTGTGACACTTATAGCTTTGATGTTACCTTGGAAAAGAAGATAGACAGCAGATACAGGCCATATGAGTAATTTGACTATATAGTCGACATAGAAGATACTTATAGCAATCATAGTAGGCAGTGAGCTCGTAATAAACACTGCGCTGTCACATTAAACTATTAATAGATTGCTGTGTTAATTGTTGTATACTACTCCACATTATCATACCGAATATGACAACTGTGAGGAATATGGGTCACCAGTGAATTCCGGAGGTACAGTATTATAATCTGTGGATATTACCTCATATTGATTGATCTCCACAAAACCCTCTCAGGACATTGTTCCTCACTGATACTGCTCTTCACAATATTCACTTACGCCACATTCACGATGTCAACAATGGCTGCTCGAGGGATTATGATGCCGGTATAGGATACTAGACGCAGGAATTTTATTTTGTACACGGTGCGCTACCATACCAAGTGAGTCAAGGAATTAACAACGACATTTCAGTCATCGCCGTCAGTATCACTGACTTTTTAATTCCTGAAACAGCATTTCACTTATCTCACGGTGACAGTTTATTATACTAGAATGACACCTCACTAGCATAAACGGACACGAAGTTGCATCACAAAATATTATTGTCTACATTATACATGGGACATTATGGATGGTGTATCCGGACATTGGAGCTGTAATCTATTCATTACCACATCAAAATTCGACGGGACACTACATTAACACGAGTCGAATCGACAGGAAGTATTTCGAGCGTGATACGAATGTGAGTCATGCATAACTGAACTCGACGTTCGTTGGAGGATTTACTTCCGAGGCCCGCATCAAACACTCATCGTCCAGCCTAGCATCAGAATAAGTCTGTTACATTGCATCAAGGGTCAACGTACACGCCCTAACCAATTACGATTACGCATGGGTTGGTCACGGATCACGTGATCCAAGGGCGGAGTGCAAGTTCATTGTACTATCGTGAGAGTTTATAAGCAAGTTTTCTATCATACAGTCGTGCTTACTGACCAACATACCCACAACTGCATACGATATTCAACATAGTTGGTCGCTAATTGGCAATGATACCAGGTCACTTGGACAACGCCACATGTGGATACACAGACAACAGCACACACCAGTCTACTGTGGGTATCGTTGCAATAATATACCCAAAATTTAACTCAAAGTTCGACGGGTGCACCATAACCGACTAAATTTTGTCAGTCGGCCACAGACCGCGTGGGGCTAGGTGCTGGTGTAAGTGCATTACACCATCGTGTCATTTTACCAGATATTGTGTTTCGAGGAGAACCTCCATTAATTGTCGACTGCAGAAAACGAATATATTCGAGCATTTGGAACAGTCGAGCATGGAATGGACATTCGGAAATTCGTAGAAGACACCGACACCGCAATTTTCTTAAGGCCAGTACCTATTGTAATTGTCAATTGGTGTGACATTGATTTTTTTTTAAAGTTTAATAAGGTGTCGTATTTTCAATTATGTCAAATATTTATTATAAATTAACAACCGTTTGTTTTGTAGGATAAGTCAGTAGTATGTTATGTTGAATCTAAGTCTGAAAGTTTTTGTTGTCGTGTTTAAACATTGATTGGTATTTTCGTCCCTCGTTAATCTGTGACTATTAATTATCTAGTGTCATATATATATTTTTTTTATATTGAACGTATTCTCACATTATTCATGTGGTTTACATATATTTCATTCATTATAAGAGTATCGCAATTGTGAGTAGTATATAAAGTGTTTATCGTGTTGTCACTTAAATTTCAAGAATATTAATTTTGTCTTTTATGAATGAAAATATGTACTTTCGTCTTACGTCAATCGTCTTTTGTCTTGTCAGTATTAGTGTTGGTCCGCTGTACTTATATATTTATATTCCTTATATTGAACATATTTTCCCATAATTATTTTTGTGGCTTACATATGTCACGGTTCGTATAATTATCGTATATTTTGAGTGATATATTCTTAGGTGATCGTCAACGTGACAGTATTCGTATTAATTAAGTTGATATTTTGGGTCGACGTTGATACCACAGGACTTATTATTTAAGTCAATAACTACTCCGTTCCACGAAGAACCTTGGTGCAAATTTGTCGAGTCTTTTCTTCTCTTGTCACTTCGCTATTTATTTCAGCTAGATAGCTCATTTTACAGGTAGGAGATGTCTACACTACAAGAAATCATGGAATTCGGTGAAAAGACTGGTTTAACTGGTGCTGAACTTAGGAGTTGGGCTAAACATGAGTTCAGTGAAGAGAAACAACGTCAGAAGGAGGAGCGACAGGAACGACTAGCAGCAGAGAAAGAAACCAAACAACTTCAGATGGCTCTTGAGAGAGAACTGAAAGAAAAAGAGATGGCTATCAAACTAAATGAGATAATTTTGGAACGCGAAAGGATAGCAGCAGATAAAGAGAAGTTAATTATGGAGATGCAATTGAAGGAAAAACAGATAGCCGCAGAAACTGAGATTAAAGAGAAACAATTGGCATTTGATAAGGAAAGGCTTGCAACAGAGACACTTTGGAAGGACAAAGAGGTTGAAGGTAACCTAAAGGTCAAGACACTTGAGATGGAACATGAAGCTGAGATTGAACGAGAGAAAATGCTTGCTAAACAGAACGACCCTGTGAAAAAGTACCAAGGTCTATTCAGGAATTTCCAACAAGGTGATTCGGTTAGTTCGTGGATAACTAATTTCGAGGTGCTTGTAAAGTACTACAAGGAACCAGAGAAGGACGTACCGATACTATTTCACCGTCACCTCGCGTTAGAGCCGTTAAAAGTGATAGAACTGATTCCTGAGGACTTGCGTACAAACTATAAATATATGCGCGATCGTGTTCTGTCACATTTTTCTTTGGACGAATCGGGTTTACGTACGAAATTTAAAACACTTACTCCGAAATCGAACCAAACGTTTCTCGATTTCGCTTCTGAAATGTCTTCAAGTTTTGATAAATGGTGTAAGGCCGCTGATATTTGTTCTGATTATGAAAAAGTCAGAGATTTAATAATCAGAGATAGACTTCTATCTGCTATACCAGAACCTATGGCTGTATTCCTAATTGAGAATAAATGTAAGTATATGACCGAGATGGAAGCTAAAGGTGAGTCTTATTTTAATGCACATAGAGACGTGTTTGCCAACTGTACTCAACCTGAACTGGTGATAGGAGCAAGTGCCAAATTCCAGAGAAGCAATGGTAAGTTTAGAAAATTTAGTAGCAATAGCAATAGAAATAGTCCTTATAATAGAGAGGGAGACAGACCAAGGAAGGGGCATTTCACCAGATGCCAATACTGTAAGTTGTCTCATGGTAACTTAGAAATGTGTGATCGTCACCCAGGCTATACAGCTTACTTAAAAGACATTACTGCTAAGAAGAGAAGTAAGTATGACTCATTCAAGAGAAGTATAAAATGCTTCTCGTGTCGGGCGTACGGACATACTAGCAGAACTTGTCCGATGAGAAATTCCTGGAAAAAAGCGAGTATCGCATATGTGTTGTCTAGTTGTAGTAGCGATTCATATGATCTAGAGGACACACGCGCAGCCATTATAGAGTCATACAATAACAAAACAGGTAAAGAAGGTCATAATAGTGATGATGAACCGACATCAGCCAATAAGAGACATATTCACGAAGCAAATGCAGCATACACTCGTCAAGGTACTCTGACGATACACCAAGCGTCGGTTAATGGTTTACCAACAACCTGTTTTAGAGACACAGGGTCCGATATTACAGGTGTTAATCACAAACTCATAAGAGAAAGTGATTATACAGGTAATAGTATTGAGTGCAGGACATTTGGGGGTACAATAGAAATGTACAAAACTGCATGGGTCAGCATAAAATGCCCATACTATAAAGGTCGAGTGTGCGCAGCATTACTACCAAACCCATGTGCTGGGTTGATAATTGGTAACATCGCTGATGTCAAAGATTACGCTCAAACTATAGAACGCAAACCTGATGTGATACTCACAACAACACATACCCACGTATCACAAGAAGAAAGAATTACACATTCATTAAAAGTTCAACTGACTGGTAATAACAACAGTGTGGCACACAAAAATAGAACAAAAGTTAAACACAATAGTTACAAACAACAGATAAAATGGGATGTTGTAACCATATTTATGACAAACATGTTGAGTTGGCTTAAATTGACCTTATATCAGGTTACATCCACAGTCACAAACACAGCCTCACAAACAAAGGCATATATTGATGATATTACGAATAAAAATACAGTCATTCAATCACTCAGGAAAATTTATACACAAGCCAATAACAACAAACAAAATTACAATGAACAAAATGCAAGAAGCAATACGTACTGTATTTACTTGGCTTATCTCTGCTACAAATTATTCAAATATACTTTATTGTCATTATATATACGACTGAAAATTATGACAGTGTTCAATTTAACAAAATTGAAAAGTACAAATATTAACATCCATACAGTACAGGAACACCATAAGTATGAAAGAAAGAAAGAGAGAAAGAAAGGGAATAAAACGAAGACTGAAAGAAATAAATAAAGGAAAATAAAATGGGATGAAAGGTTAGGGTCACATACACTACAAACACATTAGAGTCTTAGGTCTTATTATTTAGTTATACAAGGTATCACTTGTCAGAATTGTTCACACTATCTAATAATTCTATAATTCATCTTAGAAATAGTTCGATTCTTTATTCTTTGATAATTATGTCTATAATATAGAACATTACTAAATTTATATGAATATTATTTGATTTCAATATTTATTCTTGTTGAATATTATATTCCTGATTTAATTTTTTTTTTAGATGTCTTGAATCTTTAATAGGCATGATTCTTCACAACTCAATGTCTGCAAGATTTTAATCAGTCAATCAGAGACATTCTCAGTCGATTATAATTAATAAGGGAACAGATTTATGTTATAAGTTCTTTAATTATATTTAATGTTCTGTTCTTTATGAGTGTTAGAAAATTTAATAAACAAAAATTCAAAACGCACCTTGTTGAATAACAATGTTACATTAATTGACAAAATATATAATGTAATGTAAGATGTGATTTAGTTAAATATGGATACACATGGTGGCAATTTTTCCATATTGACAGAGTGTATGAAGGAATAACTACGCCATAGGAGTTATCTACTCAATGTGTGATCGATCAGTTGGTCAAACAGTAACTATTCTGACATGGAGTCGAGCGCACTTGTATTGTATTTGTAACTGTGACAGTGAAAATTGTGAAAAGTGAACATTTTAATTGAAATGTTATGATTCTGTGGTTAAATAACAAATGTTAGTTAATTAGGTATTAATTAATTGAAATATTATAGTATGGTTTTGGGTTAATTAATAATTGTTCGGGAAAGTATTTGATTATAAGGTTTAAGTCATTAGAATGAATCTCTAGTTGAATTAATTGTATTGCGTGTCATTATCACATTAAGATCCATAATAATCAGTCATCATTCTCAACATATCCACAAAAGTAAAAATATTTCTGAGGATTCTAGTGGAGCACATGTCACCCTACCCACAGATGAAAAAATTGTAAGAAGGAAAATATATGGAGTATACAATAATAACAGCAACGATAATCAACAATGAGAATGATCTACTTGGAAACCCCATTATTACCCTCGTCCGAAACTCATGGTAGTACCTAGAGCTAGGACACACTTGTCTATTAAGACAAGGTAGGGACTAATATGTTTATTAGTTGGTCTGATTCCCCATGATCAGCCACACGACGTCCAACGTGGGGTTTGGACAGGTGGGCGTGCCCGTCGTATAACTTTATATTTTTTTTAGGGTGGATAAGGGGGACAACCAAGTATTAGTCTATTGTTATTATAGTTGTAGTTAGTTGTGATTATACAATATATTTATACACATATAGTTAAAAGGGAAAAAAATGTTACACATTTTTTTATCTGGGAGGGGGCATTATGCCATACGGCGGCACGGCCCACCACGAAAAGTATGAATTGGAAAATGGGAATTCCCCACTCGGACACGAAAGTGGACGTCAACAAAGGAATCCAAGGAGAATGTGGACAAAGTAATTGGACAGCAACGGGAGACGCTGTGATTGTGATTTCGAACAAGGACGTGTTTCAAAGGATCTGTGTGAGGTGACCTCTGGACGCGATGATATGAGCGTGAGACAGCTATGAATCAGGAGAGGGATCTGTTGATGAGGATACGGCAGTGAAGTAACCCGTCGGAAAAACCTAGAGTGGAATTACAGCTTAAATGGAATCAGTGGATTAGGGCTTCAAGCAGAGCGCAGTAGACTGAACACTCATCGGTGGATTAGTAAAGTAGGTGCCGACCCTGTCTATAGGGGTCAACCTACAGGTCTGCGTGAGTTTAATGTTCACATGTCTGCTACGGAATAAACTTCTGGTAGCGTTTTGATATCTTGACTTTTGCCGTTATCATTGTATTCAAGGTAAGGACGCAAGTTTAATTCCTCGTCCTTCGTTGCTGTTTTGCATTATTACGAGTTGATACCTCGACGGTTGCCGGTGTAGGCACTTCGAGGCAGTTCCAGAGAAAGTACGGCATTTGACAAATTCACCCGTGTAATCTTCTGGTCTAACAAGTTCTTTCCTTAAACCCAGTAGAGTGCTTCCGCTATCAATTAAACATTGGCATGGTTGATCATTGACCAGTGCATCGTAGAACTTAAGTTTACCTCTGGAGGCACTAGCTGCGTTAGCATCTTCACTTGAACATGGTATTACGTGCCCACATTTCAATTTACCATCCGCATGAAACTGGTGACATATGTCACATTTCTTAAAGTCTAATATGTCTGTTACCACTGCTACACTCTCACATTCACTCGTTGGTAACACATTCACAAGTTCCGAATCAATGTCACTCTCATCGTCTGATGACGTATCGATGAGTGCTGCATTTTTGCCTTCATTCGTTGCCTACCAAGACATTTACTACTATAGTGGCCATAGCTGGAACAAAAGTAACATTTAACAGCACGTTTAAATGACGTTCTTCTGCTTTCTTGCTTCTTTAACACTGCTTCTAAGTGTGACGGATATGCGTTTTTTTTTTTATCACACATAGAGCCGCTAGGATGAAATAACTTTACAATATCCACATCGAGGTGGCTTCTGGTATGATTTATCTTTCTTACGATAATCTTTCTGATTATAAGATCTATCAGGTACCTTGTTTGCAAAAGCAGTGATTTCTGTCTCATGTGTTGTAGATTTAAATATGTCCCGATTAGATGAAAAATATGCTGACACCCGTTTTTCTAATTGCTGAATGGATTCAATATCTGACTGTTGGAGAAACTTCGCAAAAGGGGTAGGAACGGTAGATATCACCTTGTCCATTACCATAAGATCTTCTAATTTTTCATAGTTGTTACCCACTTTCGCCGCTCTAGTCCACTTTTTATGTGCTCTGCACGTTAGAGATGTAGTCTAAGAAGGTTTCAGTTGCTTTTGGCTTAATTTGGGAGAACTGAATTTGGTACCCAGTGGCGTCTAAAAGAAAGTGTTGCATGATCCTATCGTGAATGTACTGATAATTGTTCCTTAGCTCTGTAGGTATGGATTCTATTACTTTTAACGGCTCCCCACTGAGGTTTCTCATGTAGATCATTGCTCAGTCATCCAAAGGTATTTTCTGAGTCTTTAGTTGGAATTCTATATTCTCAGTCCATGCACTTATTGAATCCCCTACACTGTATGGTTTGATAAGGCCTTTATACTTACTAAATTTGTTATGTTCTTCTTGGCTCTTTTGTTTGCTAGAGGCTATCTGTATGTTAGAATCTACCTCCATTTCCTTCATCTTTAATTTAGTCTCTGAGTCTACTTGTATCTGCTTTTGTTTGGTGGCATGATCTAAGTCTAACTGTTTCTGTTTGGTAGCTTGATCTAACTCTAACTGTTTATGTTTGATAGCTTCTTCCAACTCTAATTGTTTCTGTTTGGTAGCTTGATCTAACTCTAACTGTTTCTGTTTGGTAGCTTCCTCGACCTCTTTCATTTCTTTTTGATGCTGCCTTTCTAATGCTCTTTCGTCTCTCTCTAGAGCAGCCTTCTTTTCCATTTGAGCTATTTCTTCTTTATACTTTTGATCCGCCCACTTCTCTAACTTTTCACCAGTGTGGCCCATTTCTTTACCTGCCTGGATACAATCACTTAATGACGCCATTTTGTGGCTTAATGTTAGTTCAAAATGATATCACAGTAATATTCATACAATGGTTTGTAATTATGTGTTAGTAAATATACATCTTTACTGAAAAAGAAGATGTTTAGTAGAGCATCAAAAATTTGACACACGCATATGTTGTAAATACACGTTTATCTTTCATGCGGCTGATGAATGAAAAATGTGATAGATAATGATAAATGGTGTTAATGAATGAATGTTATGATAGTCTGAATGATTGTTATGATCCGTAAGATGATTCGTCGTATGACAGTCGATGTCGTCTTGTCTTCACTTTCTGACTAGTTTGGTATAACTTCGTTCTAGGCTTCAGTTCAGTAGCTAATTTATTTACTGAATATGAAGAATGGTGACATTGATGGCTGTATCACACAAAATGAAATGTACACGATGGTTTGCTTGATAACATACACTGATGATTGTATACATTTTCATTAATTTCCGTAGAATCTCACAATTTGTAATTTAATTTTGCTTCCTTGTGGTTCAAACTCCACAAATCGTATGATCGTAATATTTCACAAGAGAAAATTATTTCTGCCATATATGCAAACAAATTTACATTACTTTCAAATATTTTAACACAGCAAAGATGTTGAATCGTGCTTGTTGACGCTGGTTCAGAACTTTTTGATACCAATTGCCTGTTGACGTTGGTTCAGTGGCTTCTGACACCAATTGTCTGTTGACGTTGGTTCAGTGGCTTCTGACACCAATTGGGGTCCTGCCTGTCAGCAACTTGCTTGCAACAGGTCTTTTAGGACTCCCCTACTTTTGCACCGCACAAAATAACAACTCGTGTCATTTGCAAAAGGAATGCAATTTATTTAGAGCTGGCAATTTATAAGCTCTGCGAGCGGTATGCTTCATTGACATTAAACAACATGAATGTAATGAAGTGGTGAGAAATGATGCTAGTAATCACAATCTAAATCTAAAGCCTAATATTTAACTATTGCCTAGAAACTTATAGCATTTGTCAAGAACACGTCTACTCTCTAATCGTCTCCAGTCGGGTCTGTCCACACGCTACACATTGCGTGGTCAAGCACGGACGCTGTCTCCTCCGTGCATTAGCGAGTCTTGCGTGCATGGAGTCCCAAGCACGCTGGCTCGTGAACTTGAGTAACCGGGAACTCCACGGTTACTCGTAAGGCCAAGCTTCCCAATGGCTTGGGGAAGCCCTGGCTCAACTGTCCTTAATGCTCCCTTGGTTGACACAAAAGTGTCCCCTGGTGAAGCTATTTATAGCGCTGGTGTCTCTCCTGTCTGGTGTCTCCCTACTAGACTTGTCTTAACTCTTATTAACTCTCTAAACCCTTATTGGAGATTCTGACACACTCCCTAGTATATGTGTCACTACACAGTGAAGATGTCACAGGCCAGACAGCACCATGTGACACAAGCACCTCTCACTCCCTAGTATATGTGTCACCACACAGTGAGGATGACACAGATCAGACAGCACCATGTGACACAAGCACCTCTCACACCCTAGTATATGTGTCACTGGCTGGCATTCACTACATTACATGATGTGAGTGGTGGTGGGCTGACAATCACTACATTAAATGATGTCTCTGTGGATCTTTGAGCACAGACAACCAGGCAGGAGTGTCGGCTTATACACACACACACACACACACACACACATGCACACACACACACACACACACACACACACACGAGGGGAAGTCAATAAGTAAGTCACAAATGGCTGTAGATAAATAAATATAATAACAACTTAAAACCAGTTTATTTTTATACACACATTGTCCCTTTGTTTCGCAACATAATTTCCACCAGCAATGATGCACTTATCCCATCATTTTATCAGTCCTACCAAACTGGCTGCATTGAATTGCGTGCTCTATTTTTTAAACCACGTTTTCACTTCACATTCAACTTTGGTGTCATTCGCGAAATGTCTCCCGCCAAGGTGGGTTTTCAGTGGACCAAAAAGGTGGAAATCGCTAGGGGCTAAGTCGGGGCTGTAAGGTGGATGTTCCAGAACTTCCCACCTTAGTTGGTTAATTTTCTCCCGAGTTAATCGAGCCGTATGTGGTCTGGCACTGTCATGAAGAAGCAACACTCTTCTAGTCAGCAGTCCTGGACGTTTTCTTCGAATTTTTCTACCCAGCTATGCACCTCTTTACGGGACAAACATTTGTCAGCATAAACATGAAGCATTTCCTTATGAATGTCCTTTGCAGGCAGTCCTTTTGCCCACAAAATACGCACAACAGCACGTTGCTCTTTGGTTGTACACTCCGTAAGTACAGTGGCCATTTTGTTTATGCGCCACCTAACGAACTGGAGTATAAAGTTCGATGTTGCTGTCACCTAATTACACCTGTAGAAAACACCAACTACATTTACCTGCCATCTCATATATATATATATATATATATATATATATATATATATATATATATATATATATATATATATATATATATATATATATATATATATATATATATATATATATATATATATATCGGTTCCTTGCTGGAGTATCTGAACACTGACCCCATCCCCCACACACACGCCAACTTACAGGCCAGGATGAGCGAGTGCTGTCTGTCGTTGTACTGGTCCATGGTGTGCAGCGTCTGTTTGACGATGCCGCTGAGGTCGAGGCTCACCCAATCGGTCAACACCTGCGACAGGATGTCCGGGCTAGTCAGCACTGACCGTGCGGCCTGCACCAGGTGACCCAGCGACGTCTGACGTCTGACAACCTGGGCAAAACGTCTGGCCACTGGGCAAGAGAACAGTCAGGAACCAGTGTAAGCGAGGGTGTGTGTGAGTGTGTGTGTGGATGTGGGGTTTGTGTGGGTGTGTGTGCGGGTATGTGAGTGGGTGTGTTTGCGTGCGTGTGTGATTTGCGTGGGTGTGTGTGCATGTGTATGTATTTTGTGTGGGTATGTGTGTGTGCTTGAGAGTGTGATTTATGTGTGAGTGTGTGCGAGAGTGTGCACGTGCGATTGTACGTGTGTGTATGTGTGTGTGTGTGTGCGTGCGATAATCAACGATACAGATGACACCAAAAGCACACGTGACATGAACGGTTCAGATGACATCAACGATATAGATTACATCAATGATATAGATGACATCAGCGATATAGATGACATCAACGATATAAATGACATCAACGATATAGATGACATCAGCGATATAGATTACATCAACGGTATAGATGACATCAACGATATAGATGACATCAACGATATAGGTGACATCAACGATATAGGTGACATCAACGATATAGGTGACATCAATGATATAGATGACATCAGCGATATAGATGACATCAACGATATAGATGACATCAGCGATGTAGATTACATCAACGATATAGATGACATCAGCGATATAGATTACATCAACGATATAGATGACATCAATGATATAGATGACATCAGCGATATAGATGACATCAATGATATAGATGACATCAATGATATAGATGACATCAATGATATAGATGACATCAACGGTATAGATGACATCAACGATACAGATGAAATCAAGGATATAGATGACATCAACGATATAGATGACATCAGCGATATAGATTACATCAACGATATAAATGACATCAACGATATAGATGAAATCAACGATACAGATGAAATCAAGGATATAGATGACATCAACGATACAGATGAAATCAAGGATATAGATGACATCAATGATATAGATGACATCAATGATATAGATGACATCAACGATATAGATGACATCAACGATATAGATGACATCAGCGATATAGATTACATCGACGATATAAATGACATCAACGGTACAGATGAAATCAAGGATATAACGGATGCCAGTGATCAATGGACTACAAGGATCCATTAATTGCCTATCACTTAACTCAGTAACTTGGCCAGCTTACAACACCAGCAAGTGAACCACCACACGCATTGACAGCACACACACACGCACACACACACACACACACACACACGCACGCACGCACACACGCACGTACATACACACACGCACGCGCACGCACACACACATACACACACACCAATTGTGGCGCTGTCAGTCTTATAAAACCTGTTGAGGGTTCTAACTCTATTCCTCACGTTCAAGTTTCATTGTCTGAAGTGAGGTCGGCAATCCCCACAGTGCCCTGGCCAACACACTCTCTAGTTCCTGTGCAAAGTTCATGGGCACGTGACTCGATCTGAAACAAGAAAAAGAAAACAGTGACAGCATATCTTAGAATAAGAGACAGCTCAAACAACAACACGATACATGTGGGAGACAGCTCAAACTGTCATTTGCTGCCTATAGTACCTTGCGGTGTAGGACAGGGGGGGGGGGGTCTTTGAGCCTGGGAAATTAAGGCCGCATGGCTAGTGCAGTCGCCATGAACTGTGCAGGTTAAGGTTTTCTTTTTACAGCTTAAACGGCATTGCTTAAACAGCATTAAACAGCATTACTTAAATAGCAATGTTAATTTACCTGTCAGGTAGGCTGTGTACAGCTGTAGGCATCAGGACACCAGCTAAGGCCTTGTATAAGATGGAGTCACAAACACCAATCAACTTGATGATGATGTTCTTGTGTAGAAGGGGAAGGATGAGAGGTGACATGCCTTGCCAGAAGTAACACACGCAGCTCTGAACCTGTAGAAGTAATACTGAATGAGTCAGTTTGCAGAGGTCTCCATGACACTCGCATACCTTAGTTCACAACATACATCACACTCACACTCTCTCTCTCTCTCTCTCTCTCTCTCTCTCACACACACACACACACACACACACATAGGTCGGTCTACAAATACGAGGCTTCACTCGTACTGTTCCCTATGAAATATAGTCAGTAAGGTTGATTGTTATACAACGTATTTGAGGATCAAATCACCCAGTGCTTGTGTTATTGGGGCTGTAGATGATCCGACCGCCAGCAGTACACATGACATAGGTAGGCACAGAGAAGCAAGATTGTTGAGAGAGCGAGAGAGGGAGAGAGAGAGAGAGAGAGAGAGAGAGAGAGAGAGAGAGAGAGAGGCAGAGAGAGAGAGGGTTGGTGTAAGATTATTAAAAGAAGGAGAGAGAGAGGGAGAGAGACATATATATATATATATATATATATCTGTGCACATACACACACATTGACATATGTACTAGTGTCTATGCGCATGCACACAACCGCATATACAGTATAGTTGCTAACTGGTGGAGGGATTATTGGGTCCGGGGGAGTTGTCACAAAATGAAACCGTGCGTTTACCCAGCTAATTGTTAGGGAGGATGTTTTGATTAACCGGACTATCTGCTAAGCAACAAGGGTTTCAACGAATACAGAGAAAACATTCATAGTTGTGGCTACACGTGTTTCCAAAACAGGTCGGGCAGAAATAACAGTTGTACTGGTACATCTGGTTGACGGATTGGCCACTGTCGGAAGTGCGGGAGCCGAATCCCGACATCGCCTTGACAAGGTTGTCAACATTTGAATACAAATGGAAGCCGTGGGGTCAGCCCATATACACATTTGGTGGTGAGTGAGGAGGAAGTGAGTGCGCTGAATCATACATCGTTTTGACAAGTCAGATGGAAAACGGAAGTACTCAGCAAGGAAGTAAACAGTCCATATGTCATATAGTTTCCGGACATCACTCAGAGGGGCAGATTGCTACTGACAGCTTGTTGAGGAAAACTCTTTGTTGGAACTCGACAGCAACTCGCTGGCTTGTTTTGAGAATCTAAACTATTACTGACAACTTTGACAGGACTTAAGCCAGGAAAATAGTTTCCTGACAATGGATGATATGCGCAAATAACACCTGCAGGACGTCACCCATATCACGTGACCAATTTTAGGAGTTTGCCATATAAACCCGAGTTGGGATCAACTAGGGGGGAGTTGACCAAGAACCGTGGATTATGATGGACGTGTTTGTGGGAGAGCTCTACAGTGTTAGATTAATTTAACATTAACTAGCATGTGCCGTTATGGCAAAGTGTAGTAGCCATCCCGGGAATGAGGCGGTTTTTACATAAGGTAGTCAATATAGTCTATTAGTTCTAATTAATATAGACTGTGGCCTTGTTAAACTATAGTGTGATGATTAGCACTGTTAGTGGAAACTAGTTAGAGTAAGAATAGTGATATTAACTCTGCTAGTTAAGAATAGATTAGTGAAGTGTTTATAAGCTTTACTAGTGGAGAATTGAGTAATGAAGGATAATTGGGATCTTCCCGTAGGTGTCCCTGGTGGGCGGGGTTCCGCATTCTGTTTGCTGATTTCTTTTGTCTTGGCCTGATGATAACCTATGTGGTCAGTTCATCTGTCCCTGATGGGTACATTATATTTTCTGAGCGAGGCCGATGCCCACGATCATCTAATAGAGATCAGTGAAGGGGAGGCTATCACCAGTTGTATGATTTATTTTACAGGTTCCTCTGGTTGGAATGAAGAACCCGGAACAACTAAAAAATCCGATCCCGGATAAAGTATGATGTGGAGAGATGGGCCAGCAACTTTCGCAACGGAAGAAGTTAAGACACATTGCTCGGTGGAGTCTAATGGTATATGTATCCTACATGAGTGAATACCAATCGTTAACACACCTGAAGTGATGGAGGTTCAGCCCACGTGGAACTAGATCAGTAGGAACTGATGTTCACATTAGATGAAACCAAACATTGAAGTGTAGTTGTGCCACGTATCAAGGAAATCAGAACTTTCAGACTATATCTAGTGAATAAAGCAAGCCATTTTATTCTAGATACAATAACTGTTTAATAGTGAGAACTAGTGAACATTTATCAAGAGACAAAAAGTCTTGTTCATAGGACAGTGTTCCATGTTTGTTTTCACCGCGCCGGAATTATGAAGCCGGAGTTTCTATAAACGGTTAGGAACAGTTGTGTTAGGAACAATAACAGTTTTTTTTCACGGATTATATATTTACATGGGATTCAGATCTCATGGTCATCAGAGTTCCTGGAGGAGGACATGTCTGGAGAGAAGGATACGACTTCGGTGAGGTTTTTCGTACTGACTCGAATGATGTCGTGTGATCCTTGCCATGATGTGTACACTATGATCCTGAACTTTGAAGGCTGACATACACATTTATGTTATAATACACGAGACACTTTTTTCTTCGCATACACGTCTCATATACGTTACACTTTTCTTTTAATAAATTAGTCTTTATTAATTTTTAGAAGCAATAGTTGTTGAGTATGTTGCGTTGGGGAAGTATGAGAAGGGGGGCATAGTACGACAGTGAGAGAGTGATAGGAAAAGGTGTCCATAGGCTGATGGAGTGTGTTGGACGGAAGCTGGTGGATTCTCCAGAATATTGAGAGGAAAAAAAAAATATTATAATGTGGGTGTCGACTCTCTTCACTCCAGGGACGACACTTTAAAGGAGGACACGACATTATTGGGGGCTCGATAACGGGATCTTTGGACAGCGGGATCTCTCGTAAACGTGAACTTTGGACAGCGGGATCTCCCGTAAACGGAATCCTTTGACAGCGAGATCTCCTGCAAGCAGGAACGTTTGACAGTGGGATATTCTGACAACGGGGTCTTTGGACACGGGATCCTTAGTTATAAGAGGGAGATATCATTTTGGAGAATCCAGCTAGAGTGAATGTGGATAGGGGTTAGGACTAATATCTTACCTGTTCACACTTCACACGTCTGCATAGGTCTGTGGTCCTGATTTTACTCTTGTCACTGAGTGAATGTGCTGTGTGTAGTAATATCTAGATTTATAGTACTTGTTCATATATCTGTATAGTAATTTGCAGTTATATTGTACTAGACCTGCTAGCTTACCTCTCTGTATAATGGCCACCCCTAAACTAACCACGTTAGAATTAAAGGCAAAGGGGGAGGACATGGGATTGTGGGGGTCTGCTCTAACGGATTACATACAGGAAGTGGAGAGAGAGTATCGTCAAGCAGAAAGGGATGATCGAAAGGCTGAGTTGGAATTGAGAAGGATGGAATTGGAAGCTGAGCAAGCAACTAAGAAATTGGAAGCTGAGCAAGCAGCTAGGAAATTGGAAGCTGAACAAGCAGCTAGGAAATTAGAAGCTGAACAGGAAGCACAGAAGAGGGAGCACGAGTACCGGATGCGGGAACTCGAGCTCAAGAGTCAATCTAATGGAGAAACTGAGGGAGCAGTTGGAGGTTCCTCCATCCCAGGATCAACACCAGTAGGTGGACATGGGTACCATGCTATGAAGTTTCCTTTGGCGGTCTACGAGGAGGACAAAGAGAAGATTGATCAATACCTTCAACGCTTCGAGGCTATGTCAGTTGCTATGGGTCTGGAGCGTAACAAATGGAATCTTAAGCTATCCCAGGGATTACGCGGGACGGGATACGAGGTTTATACTCGCCTGCCACCAGGACATGAGAACAATTATGACGAGTTAAAGACGGCTCTGCTGAAACGATTCGAGGTTACGTCACATACCTACCGGAAAAAATTTCGAGCAGCGAAACGAGAACCGGGGGAGTTGTTTGCCGCCTACAGTTTGCGTCTAAAATCTTATCTCCATAAGTGGATGGATTTGGCTGGGTTCGCACATGACTATGAGAGTCTGGAAGAGCTCATGGTGGTCGACCAGCTGAAGAAGCAAATGTCTAAACCTCTCAGGACGTTCCTGGGAGAACAAGGAGCGGAACGTATTGACCTCGTGACTAAATTAGCAGAACGGTTCGTCGAGGTACATGGGGAAGCAGGGGAAAACCTTTCCACCAACTCCAAAAGTCAAGAGAAACATGACAAGAAGAAAACCAAAAACTCAGGAACAAAAAAGTGGGAACCTTATGTGCAAAAATCAGAGGATAGTTTAGAGAAGAAGAAGGAGGGAAGCAAGAGCACTTCAAGCTCTACACCAAAACGACCGTGGTCGGAGAAGTGGTGTTCAATTTGTAAGTCACCCTCTCACAATACGAGGGACTGCAAATCGAAGGCTAAGAACCCTCACTTCGCAGCATGTCAAGTGACTTCCAAGGAGGTTGTCACAGAAAATGCCAAGGTCAACAAGGAAGCTCGCCACCAGGAGAGCTCACTCAAGTCTGGCAATAGAAAATCTAGGACAGGGAAATGGTGCAACCAATGCCAGTCGAATACGCACAATGCTATTGACTGCAGGGGAAAGTCAGGAGACACTCAATTCGTAGTGTGCTCAGGAAAACCTAAGGTGGAGCCCACCGAACAGGTCGAGGCCGAGGAAGAGACTCCAGACCAGGAAAAACCACCTGTAGTGGAATTGGTAGAGGTTAACGGTCGTCAAGTGGAGTGTTTATACGACACAGGACTGGACGGGGAGGCCGTGATTTCTGCGGATCTGGTACATCCAGAACAATTCACAGGTGAAACATTGGACATACAGCCTGCACAGAAGAGTGCTGTAACCATGAAGTTGCCCATTGCTAATGTGGAGATTCGGTCAAGGTACGTCACCGGCACCATCAAGGCCGCTGTATTGACCGATCCCATTTTTCCAGTCATCCTAGGTTGTCGGTATGTCTTTCTGGGAATGCCCAGGGAGCCAATCCATATGGGAGCAATGCAGACTCGCTCTCAGACGAAAACGGAAGAGGCAGACGCAATTGTGACTAACCCAATGCCGGGGGAGCTACGAACTGCCCAGAGTGAGGATGATACTTTACGTCCTTGCTACAAAAAGCTGCAGAAAAGTGCTGATCCACCAGGACGGGGGCAGTACTACATGAAGAATAGGATACTCTACAGGAGAGCAGGAAGGGGAGACAACCTATACGGTCAGTTGGTCGTCCCGAAAGCTCACCAGTCCCAGATTCTTCATATGGGGCATACCATCTCCTTTAGTGGACACATGGGTATTGCCGCCACCATGCAGCGGATTTCCTGCCACTACTATTGGCCGGGAATGACAGATGATGTGCGTCGGTATGTGAAGTCATGCCCTGAGTGCCAGAGGGTGGCACCGAAACACTGGACAGCACCGGTGATGTTGGGTGAGATGCCCAGCATGAACTCTCCTTTCGAGAGGGTAGCCATCGATATCGTGGGTCCACTTCCCAGGACTAGGAAGAGGAACATGTATATACTCACAATGGTGGATTGCTGTACAATGTGGGGTGAAGCCATACCGTTGACCACGATTGACTCGAAAAGAGTGGCGGACGCACTGATGGAGGCCTTTACCAGATTAGGCTTTCCGGATCAAATTCTGACGGACAATGGATCTCAGTTTTGTGGAAAACTCATGGAGGAGGTATTTAGGGTGTTTCACTCTAACCACATACATACCAGCCCTTACCACCCTCAAGCCAATGGACAAGTAGAGCGTTTCAACGGCACGTTGATGACAATGCTCAGGAAACTAGCGCAGGAAAAACCTGATAGGTGGGATGAATATATCCCAGCAGCACTCTTTGCCTATCGGGAAGTTCCTCATGGCTCAACAGGACTACCACCCGCTACGTTGCTGTTTGGTCGTCCAATCAAAGGACCGTTGGAAGCCATGTTGAGGAGTTGGACTGAAGAGGGGACGTCAGAAGAAGTGATCTCATCCTATAAATACGTGGAGGAACTGAAAGAAAAACTCCACAAGGGATGGACTCTGGCAAATCAAAACTTGAAAAAGGCCAGGAAAAGACATGCGGCTTACTACAACCGTAGGTCTAAAGAAAGATCTCTAGAGGTGGGAGACAAAGTCTTGTTGCTACTCCCAACGGGAAACAACAAACTGGAGATAGGTTGGCAAGGACCATTTCCCGTGGAAAGGGTGATATCCAGAACCAACTATCAGATCCGGATCCGGGGAAAGTCGAAGATTTTCCATATCAATCTCTTGCGGAAATACGAAGAGAGACCCGGAGACAAGGCAGCGCACCTCATGGCAATGGCAGTTGCAATGGAGACGGAAGTGGGAACCAGCGAGGGCAGGGAATATCCCTTGGTACACCAGGAAACCTATAGGGATGTGAAAGTGAACCCTGATCTGACCTCCCAGGAGAGGGAAAGGATAACCCAGGTTCTCAAGTCTCATAAGGAGATACTGACTGATAAACCAGGACGAACGAGGTTGGTTGAGTTCGAGATGACTTTGACCACACAGGAGCCTGTTCGCCAAAAGGTTTACCCAGTGCCATTCTCTAAAGAAAAGGCCCTGGGGGAGGAAATACAAAAACTGCTGGAGGATGACGTGATTGCACCATCCACATCCCCATACAATGCGGGGGTAGTTTTGTTACGCAAACCAAGTGGAGAACACAGGTTGTGTATAGATTACCGACTTCTGAACAGTCATACACAGTTTCAGGTGGAACCTTTGCCGAATCCAACTCAGTTATTCGCTAGGCTCCATAAGGCTCGGTACTTTTCAAAGGTGGATCTGAGTCGGGGGTATTATCAGATACCAGTCAAACCGGAGATTCGACCACTGTTAGCTTTCAGTACACCCAGTGGACACTACGAATTCAAGGTCATGCCCTTTGGACTCAGCAATGCACCTAGTGTGTTTACACGCATGATGAGGACTTTACTAGATCCGTTACAGGATCCGTCCATCATCTCATTCATGGATGATATTCTGATTTCCAGTGACAGCTTGGATGACCACTTACAATCCTTGGAGAGAGTGTTTAATAGACTCAAGGAAGCAGGGCTTACTGCTCGTCCAACCAAGTGCATGATTGGTTACCAGACTCTGGAATTTCTAGGTCACACCATCACTCCAGGACACATTGTTCCAGAAGAGAAGAACCTGGAGAAAATCAGAAATGCACCAAGGCCAAAAACGAAGAAGGATGTGCGATCTTTTCTCTCGTTGTGTGGGTTCTATCACAAATTTATCCCACATTTCACTGAACTGGGAGCTCCGTTGACGGAAACCTTGAAAAAGGGATTCCCGGACCAAATCATTTGGACACCAGAATGTGAGAATGCCTATAGTCAGTTAAAGGAGGCCTTGGTCAGCAAACCTGTATTACAGCTCCCTGACCTTTCCAAACAATTTGTGTTGAGAACAGATGCGAGTGCGATTGGAATTGGAGCCGCTTTGTTACAGGAAGGAAAAGACGATGCTTCGGTTTTGAAACCTGTGGCATACGCAAGTAAGAAACTTCTACAGGCGGAGAGGAATTATTCAACCGTCGAGAGAGAGTGCTTGTCCCTCGTATGGGCAGTGCAAAAATTTCAGCCATATTTGTATGGAGTTAAGTTTCGAGTCCAGTCGGATCATCAGCCCCTGACGTTCCTGGCTACTTCTCAGAAGCTCAACGCACGTTTGATGCGGTGGTCGTTGTTACTTCAACCATATAACTTCACAGTGGAGTACATTCCTGGGAAGGAAAATGTTGGAGCGGATTTCTTATCAAGACACCCAGCTCCTGAAGAAGAAGAATGAATCATCTGGATTAAACTCACGGTGGAGAAGAGTGAGATGGACTACTCTCTTAAGAGGGGGCCTATGTCACAAAATGAAACCGTGCGTTTACCCAGCTAATTGTTAGGGAGGATGTTTTGATTAACCGGACTATCTGCTAAGCAACAAGGGTTTCAACGAATACAGAGAAAACATTCATAGTTGTGGCTACACGTGTTTCCAAAACAGGTCGGGCAGAAATAACAGTTGTACTGGTACATCTGGTTGACGGATTGGCCACTGTCGGAAGTGCGGGAGCCGAATCCCGACATCGCCTTGACAAGGTTGTCAACATTTGAATACAAATGGAAGCCGTGGGGTCAGCCCATATACACATTTGGTGGTGAGTGAGGAGGAAGTGAGTGCGCTGAATCATACATCGTTTTGACAAGTCAGATGGAAAACGGAAGTACTCAGCAAGGAAGTAAACAGTCCATATGTCATATAGTTTCCGGACATCACTCAGAGGGGCAGATTGCTACTGACAGCTTGTTGAGGAAAACTCTTTGTTGGAACTCGACAGCAACTCGCTGGCTTGTTTTGAGAATCTAAACTATTACTGACAACTTTGACAGGACTTAAGCCAGGAAAATAGTTTCCTGACAATGGATGATATGCGCAAATAACACCTGCAGGACGTCACCCATATCACGTGACCAATTTTAGGAGTTTGCCATATAAACCCGAGTTGGGATCAACTAGGGGGGAGTTGACCAAGAACCGTGGATTATGATGGACGTGTTTGTGGGAGAGCTCTACAGTGTTAGATTAATTTAACATTAACTAGCATGTGCCGTTATGGCAAAGTGTAGTAGCCATCCCGGGAATGAGGCGGTTTTTACATAAGGTAGTCAATATAGTCTATTAGTTCTAATTAATATAGACTGTGGCCTTGTTAAACTATAGTGTGATGATTAGCACTGTTAGTGGAAACTAGTTAGAGTAAGAATAGTGATATTAACTCTGCTAGTTAAGAATAGATTAGTGAAGTGTTTATAAGCTTTACTAGTGGAGAATTGAGTAATGAAGGATAATTGGGATCTTCCCGTAGGTGTCCCTGGTGGGCGGGGTTCCGCATTCTGTTTGCTGATTTCTTTTGTCTTGGCCTGATGATAACCTATGTGGTC
Source organism: Cepaea hortensis (assembly GCA_963921405.1). Classification (NCBI taxonomy): domain Eukaryota; kingdom Metazoa; phylum Mollusca; class Gastropoda; order Stylommatophora; family Helicidae; genus Cepaea; species Cepaea hortensis. Next base: position 100,300,777 of record OY992891.1, read on the forward strand.
AGTTCATCTGTCCCTGATGGGTACATTATATTTTCTGAGCGAGGCCGATGCCCACGATCATCTAATAGAGATCAGTGAAGGGGAGGCTATCACCAGTTGTATGATTTATTTTACAGTTTCCTCTGGTTGGAATGAAGAACCCGGAACAACTAAAAAATCCGATCCCGGATAAAGTATGATGTGGAGAGATGGGCCAGCAACTTTCGCAACGGAAGAAGTTAAGACACATTGCTCGGTGGAGTCTAATGGTATATGTATCCTACATGAGTGAATACCAATCGTTAACACACCTGAAGTGATGGAGGTTCAGCCCACGTGGAACTAGATCAGTAGGAACTGATGTTCACATTAGATGAAACCAAACATTGAAGTGTAGTTGTGCCACGTATCAAGGAAATCAGAACTTTCAGACTATATCTAGTGAATAAAGCAAGCCATTTTATTCTAGATACAATAACTGTTTAATAGTGAGAACTAGTGAACATTTATCAAGAGACAAAAAGTCTTGTTCATAGGACAGTGTTCCATGTTTGTTTTCACCGCGCCGGAATTATGAAGCCGGAGTTTCTATAAACGGTTAGGAACAGTTGTGTTAGGAACAATAACAGTTTTTTTTCACGGATTATATATTTACATGGGATTCAGATCTCATGGTCATCAGAGTTCCTGGAGGAGGACATGTCTGGAGAGAAGGATACGACTTCGGTGAGGTTTTTCGTACTGACTCGAATGATGTCGTGTGATCCTTGCCATGATGTGTATACACTATGATCCTGAACTTTGAAGGCTGACATACACATTTATGTTATAATACACGAGACACTTTTTTCTTCGCATACACGTCTCATATACGTTACACTTTTCTTTTAATAAATTAGTCTTTATTAATTTTTAGAAGCAATAGTTGTTGAGTATGTTGCGTTGGGGAAGTATGAGAAGGGGGGCATAGTACGACAGTGAGAGAGTGATAGGAAAAGGTGTCCATAGGCTGATGGAGTGTGTTGGACGGAAGCTGGTGGATTCTCCAGAATATTGAGAGGAAAAAAAAAATATTATAATGTGGGTGTCGACTCTCTTCACTCCAGGGACGACACTTTAAAGGAGGACACGACAGGAGTAGTGACTTCAATACGGGTGCACACTATATTGCGTACGAGAGGAGTGCCAAGAGTGGTAATGTGAAATGCCCAGGTAACTGTTGGTTCGGTCACTGGGAATCGGGCCGAGGGAGACAGGGTAGAGGATAATATAGGTAGAGAAAAGGACTGTTTGGTGACCGGAAGAGGGTGACACCTAGGAGGGTGTGGAAGCAACTGGGAGGGGAGGGGAAATGGCTACGATTAGATGAAACTATGTTGGGTGTTGAGGCCGTGTGGTGTTAGGCATCCCATAGTGAATATGAGCCAGTTTTCTATATTTTTGCGATGTTGAGCGCCAGAGGAGCAGAACTGGATGGCAGTGACCTGGACATCGGAAGCACCTTGATGGTTGGCGCTGTTGAAATGGGTGGAGACAGGCTTGGGTGCGTTGGTGTGGATGTCCATCAGATGCTGGCGGAATCTGTCAGCTAGCTTGAGGCCATTCTTCCCAATATACTTCATATGACAAACTATATACACACACAGTGATTCTCACATAACATACTATATACACATACAGTCATTCTCACATAACAGACTATATACACATACAGTGATTCTCACATGACAAACTATATACACATACAGTGATTCTCACATAACAGACTATATACACATACAGTCATTCTCACATGACATACTAGATACACATATAGTGTTTCGTACATGACTGCCACCACCAAACACAACATGTCTGCCACCAAACACAACATCCCTGGTGCTGACCTCCTGACAGTCGACCCTGGTGGCAGCCTCCAGGACCTGGTGGCAGTGAGACTGATACATCGCCAAGAAGCCGGACACCTTACAGAGGGAGAGACAGACATCGACCCAACAATCACAATTTCAAAATCTCCACTTAATATTTATATCCTATAATTCTTGCAAATCAATTACATTCTTAATGTTTACCAACTTAATATAACAACTTAAACGCACAACTATATCCCATAATTTCTAAGAAACAAACATCCAACAAATGCTATCTGTTCACATTGCTGAAACCACCTGTGCCTATAATTTACAGTTTTTTGTACGACTGGAAATGGTTGCTATAATCTTCTATCAGTCTTTTGTGCCAGACAACTGGCTGTAATAATAGTGATAACAATAATAATAATGATGATGATAACAACGACAATAAAAAAACCATCAATAATAACGACAGTGACAACAAGAAGGCCCGCCTGACCTTGTGTGTATCGATGTCTGCAGGCAGTTTGATGGCGTCGATGTCTGGAAACTGCATGTCTGTGGCCAGTTTGATGTTGTCGTCTGGACATTTGTAGAGTGGCATGTCCAGACCAGATCTGGATGTCCCAGTGACAGCCTGGACACAGGAAACATACCTTTAGTGGGGTCTATTATGTATGTCACTGTCTCCATCTTGACGCTGCTTATATTATATTAACTGATAGTCTATTATTTATGCCACTGTCTCCATCTCGTCGGCACTGATATTATATTTACAAAAGTCTACATTTGATGTCACTGTCTCCATCTCGTCTGCGGCAGCAGAAAGCAAAGCTGAGGATCTAGTCGTGGACAAGCTGGGTAATCAGAAAGATAGGCACGGAGTGTGTCTCTCAGACTGAGCTGGGTAATCGGAGAGATAGGCACGGAGTGTGTCTCTCAGACTGAGCTGGGTAACCAGAGAGATAGGCACGGAGTGTGTCTCTCAGACTGAGCTGGGTAATCAGAGAGATAGGCACGGAGTGTGTCTCTCAGACTGAGCTGGGTAACCAGAGAGATAGGCACGGAGTGTGTCTCTCAGACTGAGCTGGGTAACCAGAGATATAGGCACGGAGTGTGTCTCTCAGACTGAGCTGGGTAACCAGAGAGATAGGCACGGAGTGTGTCTCTCAGACTGAGCTGGGTAATCAGAGAGATAGGCACGGAGTGTGTCTCTCAGACTGAGCTGGGTAACCAGAGAGATAGGCACGGAGTGTGTCTCTCAGACTGAGCTTTGCGATCCAATACAGAAAATGAGGCATTGACTAGAACATCCGGTCTGGCGAAGTCTGCACATGACTACACACTGCTAGACTGCAGGAGAATCACAGCCATTCTCTGTAATGATTGCAGACAATCAACACCCACGTTTGGTATACCCGTGCATGTAAATAATCACCATTTAATCGCTTTAAGCCCTACATGAGTGGAAAGCTGGAAACTATATCATTATAATAACAACTACAACATCAACAACTACAACAACAGCTACCAGACAGTAATAACATTGCACGATGAACAGAACACAGAAGAAGAACCATCTGCAAATCTAACCATTAGAGAACTCCTGTTTGCAGACGACCAAGCACTAATAGCAAAATCAGAAGCTGAATTACAAGACCACGTGAATAGTCTAAACTAGTGGTTCTCAGCCGGTGGGGAATCCCCCCCCCCCTTGGGGAATTTTAGGGTTTCCATGGTGGAGGGTGGGGGGGGGGGATGATGAAGATTATTTAAAGATCGCTTTAATACAAGAACCGATTACTTGATATTGTTTTTTCCTCCATACTTTACGGTTCTGTACTCCTCGCCCTTCTGATATTCGTCGTATAACTTAAGTATACCCACATATCACATTTTATGTAGACGTCTAAACTTGTTCTAGTATGTGTTATTAAAGCTATCTTCCATTTTTACGTATACTATGTAGAGGCAGGGTGGGGGAAGGGAGAGGGGAATTTATTGGGAGGAAATACGAAAGGAGAGGAATGACATTCTTAACATATGGTGAAGTGGGGCATGGGCCAAGAAAGGTTGAGAACCACTGGTCTAAACGAAGAGAAAATTAGCACCAGTAAAACAGAGGCAATGGCTACAACCAAGGAAAAAAAAAAAACAACAACAACAAAGATTCCCTGAAACAAGTAAACAGCTTTAAGTACTTAGGCAGTATAAATTGTCAACTGTCATTTACTGCCAGTATAGTACCTTGCAGTGTATGGCGGGATGGCCCGGGGGGGGGGGGGGGGGGGGTTCTTTGAGCCTGAGGAATTTAGGCCGCCTGGCTAGTGCAGTCGCCGTGAACTGTGCAGGTTAGGATTTTCTTTCTGCCTCCGACAGAAAAAATCCCACACCTTACCGAGGATTCGAACTCGGGTCTCCAGAAGGGTAATCCGGCGTTCTCTTCCATCCATCCATCATGTGCCATGCCGGTAAGCGTGGGCGGTCATGTTCTGCCATCTCACCCGATCACCAGAGTCGTGGATCAGCTCCGTGTTTCTGTCTCGACTATGCCACAAGGCCAAGCCATCCAGGTACTTGCTTCTAGGTCTTCCCCTTGGTCTGTTCCCCTCGATCTTACCAGTTGTCACCAAATTCTCCAATCCATTTCTTCTCATAACATGTCCAAAAAATTTTGACTGTCTACGTCTAATTTCTCTAATCAATTTACGATCTTCATTTGTTTCTTGAAGGACTTGTTCATTGGTCTTTCTGGCTGTCCATGGTATTCTTTGCATTTTCCTCAGAAACCACATCTCTACAGCCATCAGATGTTTTTCAGCCTGACTGCTCATTGTCCACGCTTCACATCCATACAAAAGTACAGGCTCAATGTAGCATCTCAACACTCTCTTTCTCGTTTCAATTGACATCTTTTTATTGGTCAATATGTTTTTCATCTTGCTAAAGGCTACTTTTGCCATGGCGATTCTTGTTCTAATCTCTTCAAGGCATCTCCCATCAGATGTTATTACTGTTCCGAGATAATTGTACCTGCTCACTTGTTGAAGAATATTCCCATTTACTTGTATATTACATTGTGGTATTTCGTCCTTCCTAGTGACGACCATAATCTGTGTCTTTTTACAATTTAATTCTAACCCTAGTTGTTCACTGTGTGTCACAATCGCATCTACTAAATTTTGCAGGTCCTGTTCATTGTCTGCAATCAAGACTGTATCATCTGCATATCTAATGTTATTGATGCATCGTCCCCCAATGTTGATTCCTTCCATATCTTCAATATTTCTTAAAATACTTTCACTGTACAGGGAAAACAGATCTGGAGACATTACACATCCCTGTCTCACACCCCTTTTAATAGGCTGATATTGGCTTACTTCATTATCAACTCTTATGGCAGCTTGTTGTTTCCAATATATGTTTTTTACAAGTCTAAGATCTTTTCCATCAATTTGTAGATCTTCAAGCATCCTTATCATGTTGACATGTCTCACTTTATCAAAAGCCTTTGTGTAGTCAATAAAGCAAAGGTGTAGATCTTTGTTTACTTCTATAGAACGTTCGATTATGTTTCTCAGTATATACACAGCATTTACTGTACCCTTGCCTTCCACAAACCCACGTTGTTCTTCTCCTATTTCAGGTTGTATTTTCCTCCTAACTCTTTGCATGATAATTCTTAGCAAAATCTTCGTGATGTGACTCATTATACTAATTGTTCGATGTTGATCACATTCCAAGGCTCCTGATTTCTTTGGGATTGCAATAAATACAGAATTACATAACTCCTGAGGTATATTTCCAGTATCATATATTGTATTAAGCAGACTGGTAACTTGATCTATTCCATATTCTTCTAAAGCATTAATCATTTCTGTTGTGACGCTGTCTGAACCGGGGGTCTTGCCAGATTTCATATGGTTAAGAGCATTCTGAACCTCCATCTTCAAAATTGCTGGTCCTTCATTATTATTTTGAACATCATACTGTTCGTCTCTGTTGTCGTCATACAGGTTTTTCACGTAATCTGACCATTCATGTAATATCTGATCTTTTTCTATTATGACTCTTCCATCTTTTGTCTTTAGGCAGCCTGCTGATGTACGTGTTCTTTGATTAGTAAGCTCCTGAATTCTTTTGTGCATTAGGTTCGCATTGTTACTGTTGTGTTGTTTTTCAATTTCTCTGCAATTTTTCTCAAGCCATGTTTCTTTTGCCTCCTTACATAAGGTTCTCACTTTTCTGTGAATGTCTTCATATTTGGCAGGATTATTTTTGTTCTGTCTTCTTGTTTCCATTAGTTGTAAAATTTCTTCAGTCATCCATGTCCTACGGCCCACTTTCTTTACTTTTGGAATAGTTTTTTTCTGCTGCGCAACTGATTGAATTCTTCATCGTTTCCCATTGATCATCTACATCTTGAAACAGGATCTCTAGATCAGACAATATATCAAATTTGTTCTTTACTTCTATGTTAAAATTATCTTGTATTTCTTTGTCAGTTTTCAATTTGCACCAGTCATATTTAGGGTTTCCTGCTGTATACTTGACTTTCTTTAACTTTACCCTCAATGTGCCTGTAATTAATCTGTGATCACTGTAACAGTCTGCATTTGGAACTGTTTTTACGACTGTTAACGCATTTCGAAACCTTTTGCTAATCAGGATGTAATCTATCTGGTTTTTAATCCTGCTGTCTGGACTCCTCCATGTCCATAATCTTCTAGGATGCTGTTTAAACCAGGTGTTCCCTACAACCATTTCTTGTTCTTTTGCCCATTCTACAAGTCTGTATCCTCTTTCATTTCTCTCTCCCAAACCATGGTTGCCTACACTGCATCCATCGCCTTGCTGTCCTATTTTTGCGTTGAAATCACCCATTATGATATTTATTTCTGATTTTTTGCAGTTCTTCAAAGCAGACTCCACGTCATTATAAAATTCCTCTATGCTTTCTTCACTGCTTTCACTTGTTGGGGCATATACTTGAATGACATTTATTTTAAAAGGTCTTCCGTTTAATTTTACTAATAGGACTCTGTCTGACACAGCATGATATCCTTTGACAGAATTTGATGTTTGCTTATCTAATATAATGGCTACACCTCTTTGCTGTTCTTCTCCCCCAGAGTAAATAATCTTACAATCCTCTCCTGTCCTTATCCCTGCTCCTTTCCATCTCGTTTCCGATATTCCTAATATGTTAATCTTCTCTCTCTTCATTTCTTTTTTGATGTTTTCTAACTTTCCATCTGCATTCATTGTTCTAACGTTCCAAGTTCCTACTTTCAATGATATTAATCTGTTGCACCTAGTAGCCTGTTGACGGTCTGGAGTCACCTGGTGCGCATGAATATCCCTACCGGGCGAGGTTGCTCCTATGGAGCACCCATTTACGCCGTTTCTCTGATTATCGATGATTTCACACAACATGATTTTCTTGGCATGTGTAAAGAAGGTAGTTTGCCATTGCTTTCCTTCCCAGCAGTGACCATACTGGTCAGTGACCGTAGCCATTGTCTCCTCAAAAAAGAGATCCTCTGCCTACCGTCGTGAAGGTGGAGACCATAACCTACAACTATCTGTTGGCTGCTCTCCATCTTCATCCACCACCTGCACACATGGCTTCACGTAACCCTGATCGGGGGGGGGCTAAACGGGTACTCCACCTTGCCCAAGGGTGTCCCGTAGGCTAGCGGAGGGAAGGAGGCGCCTTACTTCTCCTTTGATAGGGGACCCCGCTACCCAATATAGTATAATATCATCAAATGGCAAATCAGAAGACGAGATAGAAAATAGGTGCAATAAGGCAAACCAACTCATTGGACAAATGGCACCAATACTAAAGAACAAACACGTATCAATAGTTACTAAGAAAGCACTTTACAACACAGTCTTCCTACCAACTTTATGTTACCAATGCCATACCTGGACAATGACAGAAAAAGAGAAAAGAAAAATCACAACAACAGAAATGAGATTCCTGAGAAGAATACTCAATGTATCAAGAAGAGATAAGATCAGAAATGAACAAATCAGCACTAAAGTGGGGGTTAAAGCTGCACTAGATTTTATTAGAAAGCAGCAAGTCAAATAGTTTGGCCATGTAACTAGACTACCGACTAACAGTATACCACAACAAGCAATGATGTACAGACCAGAGGGAAGCAGTGGAAGAAGCCGACCACGTAAACGATGGACAGAGGGAATAACAGAGTCCATGGGAATACCGATACATGAAGCCCATAAGCGGGCACTCTTCCGCTGTTTATGCTTCACCTCAACATCGCAAGGTAGAAGAGGAACATGACGAGATGAGATGAGACGCAAGCCCATTACCCCATACGGACAACAATCACCCTCGGATTAATAAGCCTTTGAGGGTAAACCCCAGACTATCATTCTGAGCCGGTGATGGACCCTAACTATAACTTCTCCTTGAAGTTGAACGGGGTAGGGGTAATGTGAAATCGAATCGAAATGAGATGATAAGTTGCGATGACCTACAACAACAACAACTACAGCATCATCGGCAACCACAGCAACAAGAACAGCAACTACACCAACAACATAGTTAGACGCAGACAGCAGACACATGTTCAACCAGCAACTTTGACACTTGTAGTCTGCTGACTCGCTAGGTCTCCCATGCTGTGTTGGCGGATGGTAAGCAGACCCTTCGGTACTTTTGCTTTAATTCACCTCAAACAAACTTCGTGAGTTATATTTAGCGTCGCGAGCTATATTTAGCGCCGACGGTGATCTCCTTGTGTTCGGCTGGAGTGCGTGTCAGTGCGTTTCAATTGCCCCACACCACAGTTTCTTTGGGGCTGTGGCAACCCGTTTCTGTGTGAGTGTCTGTCTCCCTTCGATCCTCATTTGCATCGGTCCTGCAAATCACTTTCCGGTGAGGGTTAGGGTTAGGGTTAGGGTTAGGATTAGGGTTAGGGTTGTGTGTACCCTACCCCTAACCCTAACCCTACCCCTAACCCTAACCCTAATCCTAACCGGAAAGTGAAAGAATAGCGCACACGGCCGCATAGAATTGCGCACCGAGCTACGGCGCAACACACGGAAACCCCTGGATGTTCGGCGCAACACAGGGAAGCCCTGGATGTGACGTCATACCCTAGGATTCCCTTTTGTTTGGGGTGAATAAAAGCAAAAGTACCGACCCTTCCAATCGCAGTCAACCGTTTACACATACCACATATGTTTATAGTCCATGCCGTGTGGCGTTGGTGATCATGTCTGTCCACAGCCTTCTGTCTAGTGTTCTACCAATCATTTCATGTAACATAGAGCAACTAATTGTCTGACCGTAAATATCCGTAGTCTGATACTCAAGATAACCCAATGTCTCATGAAATAGAGGCCACGATTTATGGTCCATCAGAGCAAGAACAACAAACACACAAGTACCTGGTTCTGTGAATTGTTTGCTGCATCGCTGGGGCCGTGGATTTGTAGCGGTTGGTGTTGTTGGTTGATGGTGTTGGTTGATGGTGTTGGTTGATGGTGTTGGTGAAGTTTTGGATATCGTGAAATAGACAGGAATAATATATAGAAATGTTATACATGAGACATGTGGAAATTAATTTATGGTTACCTTCAGCACATATATTTTATATTTATATTAGAATAAGTATATCACAGTTTGATGTATTTATATTACAATAAATATATCCTAGATTTATGTGATAGTATGGCTAGCGATAGATTTAAAATAATAGCTCGAACGTAAACGCAGTTGATAGCAGGCTGCCATGCGATATCCAGGGGTTCATCATAATTTAAACATTTCAACTCAGCAATAAACCACGGCTTAAACGCAATTGGCAGATTCAGACCCAACGATATTACGCCGTTTATTATCACAGCGCAGGCCTACTGTAATCATAATGAGAATAATAATAATAATAAATAATTACATACTGATACTGATCCTGTTGTGGCCAGGATGGGCAATATCCTTCGTATATATAAAATTGCTCATATGTTACTGGCCAACTCTGCTCGAATCTTGACTGTCATTGCTCGTCCTTCTTTCCGTCTTCTAAGTTCTTGCTGCCGTTTCAGACATAGCGTTTTCCGTATTCATCTGTGTGTTTGCTTAATGCTTCTATGAATGTTGTCCTCCTTGATCATCTCGTCCATTTCCAGGCATACTTTAATCACTAACGTGATATCCCGCCAATATTAAGCCAGCCGAGTCACATAAGTTGTCGCCTTTTAGAACGTCCCAAGTTTGTCTGTTTTTATTGTTGATCACATTTTTTCATGACGTCTTTGTGTTCCGACGTAATACGCCTCGATATATTAGCGCTTCTGTTCTGGGATTCTTTGGTCTCTTATGTTTACGTCATTATGCATCACCTGTTACTTGGCACAGGCTACGCATATAATGTCCGCCGTGCATTTAGGCTACAAGATGTGACACTCCTGTCACATCACAGAACTGCAGCATGTGATGGCCCTGTCACATCACAGAACTACAACATGTGACTGTCCTGTCACATCACAGAACTACAACAAGTGACTGTCCTGTCACATCACAGAACTACATGTGACGGTCCTGTCACATCACAGAACTACATGTGACGGTCCTGTCACATCACAGAACTACATGTGACGGTCCTGTCACATCACAGAACTACATGTGACTGTCCTGTCACATCACAGAACTACATGTGACGGTCCTGTCACATCACAGAACTACATGTGACGGTCCTGTCACATCACAGAACTACAACATGTGACGGTCCTGTCACATCACACAACTACATGTGACTGTCCTGTCACATCACAGAACTACAACATGTGACGGTCCTGTCACATCACAGAACTACAACATCATGTGACGGACCTGTCACATCACAGAACTACAATATCATGTGACGGTCCTGTCACATCACAGAACTACAACATCATGTGACGGTCCCGTCACATCACAGACCCAAAGTCGGTTCCTGCATAGGGAAGTGTTATGTTTGAATAGGATATGTGATAATATGATCTGATTATATAAACACCTGACCCCCGACTCCATGAACCAGGTTATGTGATAATATGATCTGATTATATAAACACCTGACCCCCGACTCCATGAACCAGGTTATGTGATAATATGATCTGATTATATAAACACCTGACTCCCGACCCCATGAATCAGGTTATGTGATAATATGATCTGATTATATAAACATCTGACGCCCGACCCCATGAACCAGGTTATGTGATAATATGATCTGATTATATAAACACCTGACGCCCGACCCCATGAACCAGGATATGTGATAATATGATCTGATTATATAAACATCTGACGCCCGACCCCATGAACCAGGTTATGTGATAATACGATCTGATTATATAAACACCTGACGCCCGATCCCATGAACCAGGTTATGTGATAATATGATCTGATTATATAAACACCTGACGCCCGACCCCATGAACCAGGTTATGTGATAATATGATCTGATTATATAAACACCTGACCCCCGACTCCATGAACCAGGTTATGTGATAATATGATCTGATTATATAAACACCTGACTCCCGACCCCATGAACCAGGTTATGTGATAATATGATCTGATTATATAAACATCTGACGCCCGACCCCATGAACCAGGTTATGTGATAATATGATCTGATTATATAAACACCTGACGCCCGACCCCATGAACCAGGTTATGTGATAATATGATCTGATTATATAAACATCTGACGCCCGACCCCATGAACCAGGTTATGTGATAATATGATCTGATTATATAAACACCTGACTCCCGACCCCATGAACCAGGTTATGTGATAATATGATCTGATTATATAAACATCTGACGCCCGACCCCATGAACCAGGTTATGTGATAATATGATCTGATTATATAAACACCTGACGCCCGACCCCATGAACCAGGTTATGTGATAATATGATCTGATTATATAAACATCTGACGCCCGACCCCATGAACCAGGTTATGTGATAATATGATCTGATTATATAAACACCTGACGCCCGATCCCATGAACCAGGTTATGTGATAATATGATCTGATTATATAAACATCTGACGCCCGACCCCATGAACCAGGCCTCTACAACACAAGTGCTGTCAGCGGCAGACTGACCAATGCCAAGATGATACATCATGGAGCTGAAGTAAGTCCATGACATCAGAGATGTAGTAGATACATCATGGAGCTGAAGTAAGTCCATGACATCAGAGATGTAGTAGATACATCATGGAGCTGAAGTAAGTCCATGACATCAGAGATGTAGTAGATACATCATGGAGCTGAAGTAAGTCCATGACATCAGAGATGTAGTAGGCAAATGACATAACAGCCGTAATTAGTCAGTGACATCATAGATTAATGACATCCCTGCTGTAGTAGATCCATGATATCCCACTGTAGTAGATCCATGATATCCTGGCTGTAGTAGATCCATGATATCCCAGCTGTAGTAGATCCATGACATCCCAGCTGTAGTAGATCCATGACATCCCAGCTGTAGTAGATCCATGACATTCCAGCTGTAGTAGATCCATGACATCCCACTGTAGTAGATCCATGATATCCCACTGTAGTAGATCCATGATATCCAAGCTGTAGTAGATCCATGACATCCCAGCTGTAGTAGATCCATGACATTCCAGCTGTAGTAGATCCATGACATCCCAGCTGTAGTAGATCCATGACATCCCAGCTGTAGTAGATCCATGATATCCAAGCTGTAGTAGATCCATGACATCCCAGCTGTAGTAGATCCATGACATCCCACTGTAGTAGATCCATGATATCCCACTGTAGTAGATCCATGATATCCCACTGTAGTAGATTGTCAACAACCAATGTGTCAGGCATCATAGGATTACTTTTCCCACACCACACAAGAAACTTGCAAGTCGTGTGAGAGGAAATGAATGGTACATTTTATTGCCGTTGGCTCTTTACATTTACAAAACAGTCGCTATCAAATCACACACAAAGCCACAGAATTGCCTATCTCTAGTTTCCTAACCCTATTGCTAATCTCTATCTAATTGGCTACAAAAAACTCCTATCGACACTAAACGATCTGCTCTCTACGAAGTCCGTCCCCAGTCTGACTTTTTCCTACACGCGTCGCTACACAGCACGCGGAAGGACCTTGTTGCGTCCTTCGGCTTTTTGCGTGCGGTTACACTCAGCACGCTGGTAGCAGCCGTTCTTCTATTGAGTGGCACTCTTCTCCGTGGCTATCACGTAGGCGTGATTCTGTCGTGACCAGAGTACTAACTATCTGGTCGATGCCTCCGTGTCTCATGAGAGAACTAGTTAATAGTCCCCCTTTCTCTCACCTACCCTGCCCTTATATCGGGGCACTATGTTCCCTCTAATCTACTTGAGGTTGACCACTCTTCCCGGTGGTCTTCTATCTTGTGGTAGACCTCTTTCAGTCTTTGACACACACCCTCCCCTCCTGTGTTGCGTCATCAACTTTGACTCATTGGTTGTGACGCAAGAGGTTTGTAAAAAAATTAGTGTATCTAATTTTTGTCAAAGACTGCTGATAACCTGGCTTTGGGTAACCCAATAGACTTCTACTGACTATTGTCACAATGTAGTATCACTTTACTTGGCTACTGGCAATCGCCACAAACTTGTCGGGTTGGCGTGAGCCCTCTTCTCAATCGCAATATTATATTGTTTAGAGGTATGTCTGAACCGGACCGTGGTCTTATCAGACCTGCCCTCAAATAGTAAATTAACTCACTACCCATACAAAGTTGACTTTCTTAGGGTCAACACATGAATTGCTTCATGTCCCCCATATAATATTAAACAACCATTACACAAGCTGTGTGCGACAGGCTTTACCTATCTCGCTTCCGCGTGTAAAGTTATCTTTCACTGTTAAGTTAGTGTTTCGTTGTCTATTATGTCCCCTGACCCGGAGTTATCTTCCTTTGATCTACAAAAAATGTATGCAATTTATATGTTTGTTTTTCTGGTTGTTTGCGTGTTTGCATCTAACTAATAGTATAATCTAACTTCTAACATGTGTATCTAACTATCATGTGTATGTAAGTTAGTTTTCAAGTGCCATAATTCGGTTAAATGTGGCCACAACCAAGTGTATAACACTAATTCGTGACTACGTTTCCGTCTTATGATACTTAAAATACTTTGTCTAGGATCTACACTAAACTCCACACAACACATTCAAGACAGCACACTTTCAACATCGAAAGCAAACACTTGACGCAGACAAAAAACAAAAAGTCGCGTTGAGCGGCAGAAAAAACTCCGCCGATCTCACCCTCTCCTGTATCATTTACATTCGCTCTCACTTTCACACTTCTATCACACATCTTTTACCCTCACTTTTGTCACACCTCTTTTACCCTCACTTCTGTCACACATCTTTTACCCTCACCATTATTTAAAAACCTTGGAGTGACACTGTACAAGTTTGGCTCAGTTTGACAAAGTTGAGCTAAATGACTGTGCGTAAATTGCTGCACGAGTCATGTATTTACACATATTTACATGTAAGAAAAAGGGTTGATGGTTTGTACCCTGGTATTAGTAACTACTATATTCTACTACAATAATACTCTAAATACTGACATACTAGTTCTATAAATATGTATCTAATGTGTTACCTATTTTAATTTAATTTGCCACATTAATCCTAATGTTTATCTAATTTAAGGGACGTAATCTAACTATTTAAAATGAAATTGATGTGAGATGAGTTATGTAACTTTATGAAATGGGTAATGTGAAATGTAATCAATTATGTACCTTTCTAACATGGGTAATGTGAAATATAACAAAATTATAACTAATGTTTTTAAATGGAACAATATATGCTTGATATTTTTACTCTATATGGTGTAAATGATGTATGTTTAATTGTATAATCTTTTTATCCTATGATAATGATGTAAATTAATCCTAATACTACATGATCACGTTTGTTAAATGGACTGGTTCATTAAGATGGGATGAACTCAAATGAAATGAAACAAAGTGAAATGTAATGAACCTAAATGGTACTAATACTATCTAAACTTTTTATTCTAGTTTATAATTAGCTGTTATTACGTTTAAATTACTATCCTATTCTACTTTTAAGGTAAGTAAGTGGGTAAATTACTGATCTATTTAATTAATCCTATCTAAACTAATTTTAAAAAAAATGAAAACTATTATATTGTCTAACTCTAACTGTAAATTAAAGTGACCTAATCTACCTATAATTTATCACTATATTAAAATGTTATAATACATATCACAATAAGTTTATATACACATAGTATTTAAATACCTCAGGTTAGTCGTTGCCCTAATGTTCAGAAATTGCTTTCATTGGCATACTATATATTCATACTTGTCCTAGGTATATTAAACACATTACACAGTCATACTTGTGTCCTATGGGTATTGCACCTGTAGAGTTCGATTGTGTCGTAGACCAGTATTTTCGTGTCTGGATTTATGTCATGTTCTGACACTGTTTGCTTAACAAATGATTCACCGGAACCTATATGGAGCTTAGTTAGTAACGAGCTGTCCCAGTTCACACGGTGATATATTTGTTCTCGGAGCACAGTTCTTCTTTTGTCTACGGACACCTGGTAGCTCGCTGTTCTTAGTACATAGTTCAGCACATAATGTCTATGTATTTGTAAAATATTTTTCATAGAATATTCTAATGTACTAATAATCTATTACTCTACACTCTTATGCGGAATCTGCGGTATTTCTACCTCAGATGGTCGACTAAGGGTATCAGCCAGAATGTTGTCCTTACCCTTAATATGCTCTATACTAAACGTATAGTTTTGTAGTATTAGCGACCACCTGTATATACGGTCATTCCGATGCACACCACTTTGTATGACCGTGATTGGGGAGTTGTCAGTCTGGACAACGAAGTGAACACCCGCTAGAAATCGATGAAGCTTCCTCACCGCATATATGACGCTAAGGGCTTCCAACTCTGATATGGAATATCTGGACTCAGCAGGTGTGATCTTACGGCTCACGTAGCAAATCGGATGGAAGATGCCCTCATAAAATTGGCCTAGCACTGCAGCGATGGAGATTCTGCTGGCATCTGTCCTAAGATAATAAACGAGCCTAGGATTAGGCAAGCGGAGGATTGGTACATTACTAAACAGGATTTTCAATTTTGACAATGCAGAAATTAATAATGCATCTTTGACATCTAGTTTTACAGATGCTTTTAAAACATTTGAAAATACACTTGTAATTTCAGCTAAGTTTGGTATGAATTTGCTATAGTAATTTACTAACCCCAAAAGGCTTCTGACCTGCTTCTTTGTGGTAGGCATGGTCAGGTTCATAATTTTGGTAATGATTCTATTGTCAGTCTTTAGTTGACCTTGTGAAATGATATGACCCAAAAAATCAATTTCTTTTAGGCCCAATTCGACTTTGCTCGGTTTGACAGTGAGACCGAAGAGTCGCAACCTATCAAAGACATGTCTTAGTTTCAGTAGGTGTGTTGTCCAGTCATCAGTATGGACACATATATCATCTATATACGTCACTGTATTCGTCACTCCATGCAGTAGATCTCTAGTTAAGCGTACGAAAGTGGCAGGAGCGTTTCGAAGTCCGAAAGGAAGAAAACGCCACTCGTAAAGTCCTAAAGGTGTTGAAAAAGCAGTAAGATGAATGGATTGAGTCTTCATAGGGACCTGCCAATATCCCTTAGTAAGATCTAATTTAGAAAAGATTTTGGAGGTGGACATGTCAAGAATAAGATCTTCGCAGGAAGGAATTGGTTCTGCGTCGATCTTGGTGACGTTGTTAAGTTTTTGATAGTCCACACACAGTCGAATTGTGGAGTCTTTTTTCTTAACTAGGACGATTGGAAAGGAGTACTCAGATGTAGACTTCTGAATGATCCCACTAGCTTCTAAATTAAGTATTTCCTTATTTAGATTTTCCCTATAGCTAAGTGGGATTGAGTACGGCCTGCATTTAATAGGCTTAGAGTCAGAAAGAAGAATGGAGTGCTCGATTCTGTCCGTCCTACCTGGAATGTCAGAAAATATGTCTTTATACTCTGTCACTAATTCTATTAATTGTCGTCGGTGACCGTCTGTTAGTTCCTGTTCTATCCGTATGCTATCCAATGTCGCAGTCTTGTCTACAATGGGAACAGGTAGTTCCATTCCGTCGTCGTCTACCTGATTCAGTACGGTGGTGGTGCTAAGTGCGTATTCTGTATTCTCACTAGATGTATGGATATCGTCGGATTTGCCAGTCTCGCTAACTAGTGTAGTTGCGTTGTGTACGTCTGTCGTCTGATCACTAGGTGTGGGTGCACTATGTTCGTCTGTCTCTACTTCTGTCTCTTGTCGTGAAAAGTAAGGTTTCAACATGTTGACATGGAATATCTTTAAGTGTCCGTTTATCGATATTTCATAGTCAACATCTGAAAGTCTTTGTATCACCTTGAAAGGCCCTTGCCATGAAGTAAGTCTTTTATTATGCTTGTTTGGTAGTAGCACCATTACGTCTTGATCAGTTTCAAGTGTTATGGGTCTAGCACTTTTGTTAGGACTGTGATGTTTGATGATATCTGCACTGTTCACTGGAGTGAAACCATTTTTCTCCTCCCAGACAGATATTTCTTCATCTGTACAGTGCCTTAGCTGGGGTAGACACCCAAGAATTAAATCAGTACAAGGGTTGTCTAGTATTGCACAAGTAAAGGTACCAGAAAGGAACGGGGTGTTTATACGGGCTCTTGCCAGAGGATAGGTTTCTATATTATCAGAAAAAGTCCGGCATTTTACAGAGTCACCAGTATAATCCTTTGGATTAACAAGTTCCTTTTTCACTTCAATAATAGAGCTCCCACTGTCAAGCAAACATCGGCATGGCTTCTCATTGACCATTGCAGAGTGAAACAATAGATTGCCTCTGGAGGCTATAGCTGCATTTGCATTCTCCAAGGAGGATGTTACATTATGCCCACATGTAAGTTTGCCGTCTGCATGAAATTGGTGACATTGGTCACAATTGTCAAAGCTTAACACATCGTTCACACAACAGACATCTTGAGATTGCTTAAAAGGTAATACATTTTCAACTTCACACTCAGTCTCACTACCACTATCAGAAGATGTATCAATCAAAATAGCATTGTTGGCTTTCATGCGTTGGCGGCCCAGGCACTTATTTGAGTAAAGGCCGTAGCTGGAACAAAAGAAGCATTTGACTGCACGCCTGTATGCAGATCGCTTGTTTTGTTGCTTCTTAATAACATTTTCAAGATGCGCCGGATAGTTTGGCGATTTATCACACATAGAATAAGTGTCATGCAAAAGTTGACAGTAGATACATTTTGACACATTCCTATCTTTCTTATCAACTTTATGAAATGGTTTTCTATTACTTTGATAGTTTTTAGGTTGGTCCTTTACAAAGGAAACTATTTCAGAGTTATTTGAAGTCTTAAAAATATCTCTATTTGAGGAAAAATATGCAGAGCCTTTCTTTTCAAATTGTTCTATGGTCTCAATGTCCGACTGCTGCAGGAATTTAGCAAAAGGGGATGGTATAGTGGATATGACTTTATCCATGGCTATTAGATTTTTAAGTCTGTCAAAATCTTTACCTATGTTAGCTGCTTTAAGCCACCTATTTAGTACACTTTGAACATTTGAGACGTAATCAATGAAAGTCTCACTAGGTTTTGGTTTTAAATTTGAGAACTGAACCTGATACCCAGGGGCATCAAGTAAAAAGTGTTGCATTATCCTATCATGGATGTATTGATAGTTAGATCTAAGCTCAGTTGGTATTGATTCTATCACTTTAAGGGGCTCACCACTCAGGTTCTTCATATAAATCATAGCCCACATCTCTATTGGAACTTGGTGGTATTTAAATTGATACTCGACATTTTCTGTCCAGGCTGATATGGAGTCTTCTTTACAATATGGTTTGATAATATTTTTGTATTTATTGAACTTATTTTCTTCTTGTTGACTTTTTAGTTTAGTAGCAGAGATTTCTAAGTGTGAGTCTACATCCATACTTTTCATCTGTAACTGTGTTTCCGATTCTACCTGTATTTGTTTTTCTTTCACTCTTGCCATTTCATCTATTTCTCTTTGTTTTATTTCTAAGTCTTTTTGTTTTAATTCTTTCTCCTGCTCTAATTGCTTCTGTTTTAATTCTAGTTCCTTCTGTTTAATTTCCTTATCTTGTTCTAACTGTTGTTGCTTAATTTCCTTATCATGTTCTAACTGCTTCTGTTTTGTTATCTCGGCTAGTTCTGCAATCTCCTTTTGATGTTGTCTTTCTTGTGCGCGTTCATCTCTCTCAGCATCTTTTGCTTCTTTAAATTTTTGATCAGCATATTGTTCTAGCTCCTTTCCTGTGTATTGTAATTATTTGCCAGCTTTTATGAAATCAGATAAAGTTGCCATGTTGTTGGCCTACTAGCTAGCAATGACCCGCACTGAAGTCTTTAATCACCTATTTATCTTTGATATGTTATGTTTCTTAATATCTAAGCAATGCAACTCGGACTCTTAGTTTATAACCTGGAAAAAAAAAAATCCTGAAAACCAGAGCACAAAAATATGCTAATGCATCACAAGCTGAAAAAGAGATGCACTATTAATCACATAGCATGCCAAATGCGTAGGTTATACTCAACTTAATGTTCCCGAGAATCAGGAACACCAATCCGGTAACACAGGTCACCTCGTTTGGCACTTCGGCATACACACGAGTTTTCTAATCAGCTGTTGTTCACCCTGGTTCACAGAGCAGCAACAATTAACAAATACTAAACGACATATAATATTTGACAATTTGGTACAATCACAATGACATGCCCACGGGCAAACAGAATATAGTTTAATTAATGTTAAATGTCAATGTCCTGTCTTCGTTCTAACGTTTTATGCCTTTCGTTCCTAACCTAGTTTAATCTATGGAAGTTTTGTGCAGACCAAGTCTAATTTGCATGGCCAAAAGTAGTGCCATCGTGACGGTAAACAAATAGAAAAAGTACGAAAAACATTCAATAAATGCTTTTAAATAAATAAAAATATAATAATAATGTTTAAATAAATAAATATATTCAATTACTAACTTAAATAAACAAATAATAGTTAATATAAAGCACAGATTCAGGCGGGCAGCAGCTTGGCGATTTGTAAACACTCAAATGCTGATTGCGAATGGCGTAGAACAACTGCTTGTCAATCGTAATACGTCAGAGGCGCAGCGCTATTTTTAGCTTGCAAAAATCGATAATGTTGCTGGCCTGTGTATCGCTCCGCCATGAATCATCTTTGATAATTATTCATAAACAAATAAATAATTACATAAATCAATGAAAGAAATTAATAATATCAATACTTACAACTTCGAAGAACACATGATTTAACTAAATATTTTAATAAGCACAAATAAGCATTATTTTGTCACGATAGGCACAGTTTAGCTCGCAACTCGTTCTAGTCTGCACACGTCATCAGTCACTGACACAAATTAAACCTGTAATTCACTATTCGTAACCTTAGTCTAGAGCCGTGGGTAAGTGTAATAGCTTGAACATTTGTTCAAGCCACACTTCTGACACCACATTAAATCCTAGCCTGTCAACAACCAATGTGTCAGGCATCATAGGATTACTTCTCCCACACCACACAAGAAACTTGCAAGTCGTGTAAGAGGAAATGAATGGTACATTTTATTGCCGTTGGCTCTTTACATTTACAAAACAGTCGCTATCAAATCACACACAAAGCCACATAATTGCCTATCTCTAGTTTCCTAACCCTATTGCTAATCTCTATCTAATTGGCTACAAAAAACTCCTATCGACACTAAACGATCTGCTCTCTACGAAGTCCGTCCCCAGTCTGACTTTTTCCTACACGCGTCGCTACACAGCACGCGGAAGGACCCTGTTGCATCCTTCGGCTTTTTGCGTGCGGTTACACTCAGCACGCTGGAAGCAGCCGTTCTTCTATTGAGTGGCACTCTTCTCCGTGGCTATCACGTAGGCGTGATTCTGTCGTGACCAGAGTACTAACTATCTGGTCGATGCCTCCGTGTCTCATGAGAGAACTAGTTAATAGTCCCCCTTTCTCTCACCTACCCTGCCCTTATATCGGGGCACTATGTTCCCTCTAATCTACTTGAGGTTGACCACTCTTCCCGGTGGTCTTCTATCTTGTGGTAGACCTCTTTCAGTCTTTGACATAGATCCATGACATCCCAGCTGTAGTAGATCCATGACATCCAAGCTGTAGTAGATCCATGACATCCCAGCTGTCGTAGATCCATGACATCCCACTGTAGTAGATCCATGATATCCCAGCTGTAGTTGATCCATGATATCCCACTGTAGTAGATCCATGACATCCCAGCTGTAGTAGATCCATGACATCCCACTGTAGTAGATCCATGATATCCAAGCTGTAGTAGACCCATGACATCCCACTGTAGTAGATCCATGATATCCCACTGTAGTAGATCCATGATATCCAAGCTGTAGTAGATCCATGACATCCCGGCTGTAGTAGATCCATGACATCCCACTGTAGTAGATCCATGATATCCCACTGTAGTAGATCCATGACATCCCACTGTAGTAGATCCATGACATCCCACTGTAGTAGATCCATGACATCCCACTGTAGTAGATCCATGACATCCCACTGTAGTAGATCCATGACATCCCACTGTAGTAGATCCATGATATCCCACTGTAGTAGATCCATGATATCCAAGCTGTAGTAGATCCATGACATCCCACTGTAGTAGATCCATGACATCCCACTGTAGTAGATCCATGACATCCCACTGTAGTAGATCCATGATATCCCACTGTAGTAGATCCATGATATCCCAGCTGTAGTAGATCCATGATATCCAAGCTGTAGTAGATCCATGACATCCCACTGTAGTAGATCCATGACATCCCACTGTAGTAGATCCATGACATCCCACTGTAGTAGATCCATGACATCCCGGCTGTAGTAGATCCATGACATCCCACTGTAGTAGATCCATGATATCCCAGCTGTAGTAGATCCATGATATACAAGCTGTAGTAGATCCATGACATCCCAGCTGTAGTAGATCCATGACATCCCACTGTAGTAGATCCATGATATCCCAGCTGTAGTAGATCCATGACATCCCACTGTAGTAGATCCATGATATCCCAGCTGTAGTAGATCCATGATATCACAGCTGTAGTAGATCCATGATATCCCACTGTAGTAGATCCATGATATCCCACTGTAGTAGATCCATGATATCCCAGCTGTAGTAGATCCATGATATCCAAGCTGTAGTAGATCCATGATATCCCACTATAGTAGATCCATGATATCCCAGCTGTAGTAGATCCATGATATCCCAGTTGTAGTAGATCCATGATATCACAGCTGTAGTAGATCCATGATATCCCACTGTAGTAGATCCATGATATCCCACTGTAGTAGATCCATGATATCCCAGCTGTAGTAGATCCATGATATCCAAGCTGTAGTAGATCCATGACATTCCACTGTAGTAGATCCATGATATCCCAGCTGTAGTAGATCCATGATATCCAAGCTGTAGTAGATCCATGACATCCCAGCTGTAGTAGATCCATGACATCCCACTGTAGTAGATCCATGATATCCAAGCTGTAGTAGATCCATGACATCCCACTGTAGTAGATCCATGATATCCCAGCTGTAGTAGATCCATGATATCACAGCTGTAGTAGATACATGATATCCCACTGTAGTAGATCCATGATATCCCACTGTAGTAGATCCATGATATCCCAGCTGTAGTAAATCCATGATATCCAAGCTGTAGTAGATCCATGATATCCCACTGTATTAGATCCATGATATCCCAGCTGTAGTAGATCCATGACATCCCACTGTAGTAGATCCATGATATCCCAGCTGTAGTAGATTCATGACATCCCACTGTAGTAGATCCATGATATCCCAGCTGTAGTAGATCCATGACATCCCACTGTAGTAGATCCATGATATCCAAGCTGTAGTAGATCCATGATATCACACCCGTAGAAGGTCCGTGATATCCAACACAACTAACATATGGATGACTTTGGTCACAACTTACAGATGGATGACT
Organism: Cepaea hortensis; assembly: GCA_963921405.1. Classification (NCBI taxonomy): domain Eukaryota; kingdom Metazoa; phylum Mollusca; class Gastropoda; order Stylommatophora; family Helicidae; genus Cepaea; species Cepaea hortensis. The sequence continues at coordinate 100,323,783 of OY992891.1, forward strand.
TTGATAACAACAACATACAGATGGATCACAACAACTTACAGATGGATGACTTTGGTCAAACAACTTACAGATGGATCACAACAACTTACAGATGGATGACTTTTGTTACAACAACTTACAGATGGATCACAACAACTTACAGATGGATGACTTTTGTTACAACAAATTACAGCTGGATCACAACAACTTACAGATGGATGACTTTTGTTACAACAACTTACACATGGATCACAACAACTTACAGATGGATGACTTTTGTTACAACAACTTACACATGGATCACAACAACTTACAGATGGATGACTTTTGTTACAACAACTTACAGATGGATCACAACAACTTACAGATGGATGACTTTTGTTACAACACCTTACACATGGATCACAACAACTTACAGATGGATCACAACAACTTACAGATGGATGACTTTTGTTACAACAACTTACAGATGGATCAGAGCAACTTACAGATGGATCACAACAACTTACAGATGGATGACTTTTGTTACAACAACTTACACATGGATCACAACAACTTACAGATGGATGACTTTTGTTACAACAACTTACAGATGGATCACAACAACTTACAGATGGATGACTTTTGTTACAACAACTTACACATGGATCACAACAACTTACAGATGGATCACAACAACTTACAGATGGATCAGAGCAACTTACAGATGGAGGCCTCTGGTGGAGCATGCCATGTCCACGCAGCATGGCCCTCCCCTGACTCCGATGCCATAGTAGTGGTACCTGGGGGATATGGGAGATATGTAGAGTGAGTGGATACAGATGAGAACAGTTGGGAGATATGTAGAGTGAGTGGATACAGATGAGAACAGTTGGGAGACATGTGGAGTGAGTGGATACAGATGAGAACAGTTGGGAGACATGTGGAGTGAGTGGATACAGATGAGAACAGTTGGGAGACATGTGGAGTGAGTGGATACAGATGAGAACAGTTGGGAGACATGTGGAGTGAGTGGATACAGATGAGAACAGTTGGGAGACATGTGGAGTGAATGGATACAGATGAGAACAGTTGGGAGACATGTGGAGTGAGTGGATACAGATGAGAACAGTTGGGAGACATGTGGAGTAGTGGATACAGATGAGAACAGTTGGGAGACATGTGGAGTGAGTGGATACAGATGCGAACAGTTGGGAGACATGTGGAGTGAGTGGATACAGATGCGAACAGTTGGGAGACATGTGGAGTGAGTGGATACAGATGCGAACAGTTGGGAGACATGTGGAGTGAGTGGATACAGATGCGAACAGTTGGGAGACATGTGGAGTGAGTGGATACAGATGAGAACAGTTGGGAGACATGTGGAGTGAGTGGATACAGATGAGAACAGTTCGGAGATATGTAGAGTGAGTGGATACAGATGAGAACAGTTGGGAGATATGTAGAGTGAGTGGATACAGATGAGAACAGTTGGGAGATATGTAGAGTGAGTGGATACAGATGAGAACAGTTGGGAGACATGTGGAGTGAGTGGATACAGATGAGAACAGTTGGGAGACATGTGGAGTGAGTGGATACAGATGAGAACAGTTGGGAGACATGTGGAGTGAGTGGATACAGATGAGAACAGTTGGGAGACATGTGGAGTGAATGGATACAGATGAGAACAGTTGGGAGACATGTGGAGTGAGTGGATACAGATGAGAACAGTTGGGAGACATGTGGAGTAGTGGATACAGATGAGAACAGTTGGGAGACATGTGGAGTGAGTGGATACAGATGCGAACAGTTGGGAGACATGTGGAGTGAGTGGATACAGATGCGAACAGTTGGGAGACATGTGGAGTGAGTGGATACAGATGCGAACAGTTGGGAGACATGTGGAGTGAGTGGATACAGATGCGAACAGTTGGGAGACATGTGGAGTGAGTGGATACAGATGAGAACAGTTGGGAGACATGTGGAGTGAGTGGATACAGATGAGAACAGTTGGGAGACATGTGGAGTGAGTGGATACAGATGAGAACAGTTGGGAGACATGTGGAGTGAGTGGATACAGATGAGAACAGTTGGGAGACATGTGGAGTGAGTGGATACAGATGAGAACAGTTGGGAGACATGTGGAGTGAGTGGATACAGATGAGAACAGTTGGGAGACATGTGGAGTGAGTGGATACAGATGAGAACAGTTGGGAGACATGTGGAGTAGTGGCTACAGATGAGAACAGTTGGGAGACATGTGGAGTGAGTGGATACAGATGCGAACAGTTGGGAGACATGTGGAGTGAGTGGATACAGATGCGAACAGTTGGGAGACATGTGGAGTGAGTGGATACAGATGAGAACAGTTGGGAGACATGTGGAGTGAGTGGATACAGATGAGAACAGTTGGGAGACATGTGGAGTGAGTGGATACAGATGCGAACAGTTGGGAGACATGTGGAGTGAGTGGATACAGATGAGAACATTTGGGAGACATGTGGAGTGAGTGGATACAGATGAGAACAGTTGGGAGACATGTGGAGTAGTGGATACAGATGAGAACAGTTGGGAGACATGAGGAGGGAGTGGATACAGATCGGTACAGTATGGAGACGTGTGGAGTGAGTGGATACAGATGAGAACAGTTGGAAGACATGTGGAGTGAGTGGATACAGATGAGAACAGTTGGGAGACATGTGGAGTGAGTGGATACAGATGAAAACAGTTGGGAGACATGTGGAGTGAGTGGATACAGATGAGAACAGTTGGGAGACATGTGGAGTAGTGGATGCAGATGAGAACAGTTGGGAGACATGAGGAGGGAGTGGATACAGATCGGAACAGTTTGGAGACGTGTGGAGTCATGATTAGATACAAACAGTTGGGAGACACGTGGAGAGAGTAGAACAGATCAGAACAGTTGGCAGACATATGGAGTGGGAACATACAGATCAGAACAGTTGGCAGACATATGGAGTGGGAACATACAGATTAGAACAGTTGGCAGACATATGGAGTGGGAACATACAGATTAGAACATTTGGCAGACATATGGAGTGGGAACATACAGATTAGAACAGTTGGCAGACATATGGAGTGGGAACATACAGATTAGAACATTTGGCAGACATATGGAGTGGGAACATACAGATTAGAACATTTGGCAGACATATGGAGTGGGAACATACAGATTAGAACAGTTGGCAGACATATGGAGTGGGAACATACAGATTAGAACATTTGGCAGACATATGGAGTGGGAACATACAGATTAGAACATTTGGCAGACATATGGAGTGGGAACATACAGATCAGAACAGTTGGCAGACATATGGAGTGGGAACATACAGATTAGAACAGTTGGCAGACATATGGAGTGGGAACATACAGATTAGAACATTTGGCAGACATATGGAGTGGGAACATACAGATCAGAACAGTTGGCAGACATATGGAGTGGGAACATACAGATTAGAACAGTTGGCAGACATATGGAGTGGGAACATACAGATTAGAACATTTGGCAGACATATGGAGTGGGAACATACAGATCAGAACAGTTGGCAGACATATGGAGTGGGAACATACAGATTAGAACAGTTGGCAGACATATGGAGTGGGAACATACAGATCAGAACAGTTGGCAGACATATGGAGTGGGAACATACAGATTAGAACAGTTGGCAGACATATGGAGTGGGAACATACAGATTAGAACAGTTGGCAGACATATGGAGTGGGAACATACAGATTAGAACAGTTGGCAGACATATGGAGTGGGAACATACAGATCAGAACAGTTGGCAGACATATGGAGTGGGAACATACAGATTAGAACATTTGGCAGACATATGGAGTGGGAACATACAGATTAGAACAGTTGGCAGACATATGGAGTGGGAACATACAGATTAGAACAGTTGGCAGACATATGGAGTGGGAACATACAGATTAGAACAGTTGGCAGACATATGGAGTGGGAACATACAGATCAGAACAGTTGGCAGACATATGGAGTGGGAACATACAGATTAGAACAGTTGGCAGACATATGGAGTGGGAACATACAGATTAGAACAGTTGGCAGACATATGGAGTGGGAACATACAGATTAGAACAGTTGGCAGACATATGGAGTGGGAACATACAGATTAGAACAGTTGGCAGACATATGGAGTGGGAACATACAGATTAGAACAGTTGGCAGACATATGGAGTGGGAACATACAGATTAGAACATGTAGAATACATGTGGAGTGAGAGGATACATATTAGAACAGTTGGGAGATATGTGGAGTGAGTAGATATAGATCAGAACATTTGGGAGACATATAGAGTGGGGCGATACAAATCAGAACCTATGGGATATATATATATGTTATAGATATGATGTTCTAGCTGTCATAAATATGATGTTCGAGCTGTCATGGATATGATTTCCTAGATTTTACACAGATGTACTGTTCTATATGCTACATACAATGTTCTAGATATCAAAGAGACGATGTTCTAGATTTTACAGATGCACTGTTCTAGATGTCACAGACACAATGTTCTAGATGTCACAGACACAATGTTCTAGACGTCACAGACACAATGTTCTAGACGTCACAGACACAATGTTCTAGATGTCATAGACACAATGTTCTAGACGTCACAGACACAATGTTCTAGATGTCACAGACACAATGTTCTAGATGTCACAGACACAATGTTCCAGACGTCACAGCCACAATGTTCTAGATGTCACAGACACAATGTTCTAGATGTCACAGACACAATGTTCTAGACGTCACAGACACAATGTTCTAGACGTCACAGACACAATGTTCTAGATGTCACAGACACAATGTTCTAGATGTCACAGACACAATGTTCTAGATGTCACAGACACAATGTTCTAGATGTCACAGACACAATGTTCTAGATGTCACAGACACAATGTTCTAGATGTCACAGACACAATGTTCCAGATGTCACAGACACAATGTTCTAGATGTCGCAGACACAATGTTCTAGATGTCACAGACACAATGTTCTAGATGTCACAGACACAATGTTCCAGATGTCACAGACACAATGTTCTAGACGTCACAGACACAATGTTCTAGATGTCACAGACACAATGTTCTAGATGTCGCAGACACAATGTTCTAGATGTCACAGACATGATGGTGGGCTATACTAACTTGGACTGTCCCCTGGTCCCCAGTCGTCGCGTGCTGATCTGAGGGAACTGTTGACGAATGATCTAGAACAGAACATGAATGCGTGTTTTGTCTCACACCTGTTGACGATTGTTCTAGACAAGAACATGAATTCGTGTTTTGTCGAAAGTCTGCTGAATAAACCAGGTAGCTCCCCTTTATAGACAGATCTGCACTGAGCTGTTGGTCACTCAATGTTGTAGCTTGTAATGTCTGTCTGTCTGGTCAGTGGGTCACTCAATGTTGTAACTTGTACATGTCTGTCTGTCTGGTCAGTGGGTCACTCAATGTTGTAGCTTGTACATGTCTGTCTGTCTGGTCAATGGGTCACTCAATGTTGTAGCTTGTACATGTCTGTCTGTCTGGTCAATGGGTCACTCAATGTTGTAATTTGTACATGTCTGTCTATCTGGTCAGTGGGTCACTCAATGTTGTAACTTGTACATGGTTTTCTGTCTTGGATAGTGGGTCACTCAATGTTGTAATTTGTACATGTCATTTCTGCTTTGTCAGTGGGTCACTCAATGTTGTAATTTGTACATGTCATTTCTGCCATGAACATTTGGTACTCACCTTCCCCCACACATCACACACACACACACACACACACACACACACACACACACACACACACGTGTGGTACGCAGCTTCTCCCATACATCACACATGCACGTGTGGTACTCACGAACCCAACACATCACACACACGCATGTGTGGGACCCATCTTTCCCCACAGATCACACGCACGTATAGTACTTATCGTTTCCCACACATCACACACTCGTGTGGTACTCACCTTGCCGAAGCTGGCGGCGTTGACGGGGTTTGTGTTGGTGAGTTGACAGAAGCTGCGGTAGTGGAGGTAGAGCGTGGACCGTGGGATGCACACTCCCTCGGCCACTTCATAGTGCTGCTCCAGCCTGGTGGTGGATGGCAACAGTTTGTATCCTGATGTCTCGTGTGTTTATCTTCACACAAACGAGATATACTAACTACTTCAGTCCTTCATTTATTCCTTCTATGATAGTAAAAATGAATCCTGGCTACTGTATAGATGGGACTGGCAAGTATGCTTAATCTGAGCTTTGGGGGGGGGGGGGGACTTTACACACGTTTATACACACAGTTGTGTGTTTTATTTGCTGAACAACCACGCGAGAAAGAGAGAGAGAGAGAGAGAGAGAGAGAGAGAGAGAGAGAGAGTGAGTGAGAGACAGCGAGAGAGAGACAGCTAGATAGAAAGGCAGCGAGAGAGAGAGAGGTAGAGAGAGACATCGAGAGAGAGAGGTAGGGAGAGGCAGCGAGAGAGAGACAGCGAGACAAAGAGAGACAGCGAGAGAGAGGGAGAAACAGCGAGAGAGAGAGAGACAGCGAGAGAGAGAGAGACAGCGAGATAGAAAGGCAGCGTGAGAGAGAGAGGTAGAGAGAGACATGGAGAGAGAGATAGGGAGAGGCAGCGAGAGAGAGACAGCGAGAGAAAGAGAGAGAGCGAGAGAGAGAGGTATAGAGAGACAACGAGAGAGAAAGAGAGAAAGACAGCGAGAGAGGGAGAATATTAACCAAACCCATACACTTCACTAGGCCTGTATGCCTACAGTTCTTCCATGGGGGACACACACCTCCTGCAGGAAGAACTGGTCACTGCTGCTTCAGACGCAAAGATTGTCCCACACACTGGACATGGGGCATACAGAGATGTGTGCCGGTGGTTATTGTCCCGTCTACTGCACACACACACACACACACACACACACATACACACACACACAGACACACACACACGCACGCACGCACGCACGCACGCACACACACACGCACACACACACACACACACACACACACACACAACACCAGACGGAAGGAGAGGAAAGACCAAGAAGATCAACTACAACAATACATGAATTGACGTCAATGTTGAAATATGACGCGACAGAAAACGTGAATGGTAAAAGATGAAATGCTGGCACAGACAGAAAACTTACCATTTTAAAGTCAGCGGCGTCGAATGTGGCTTGGCTCCCAATGGGATCACGTGATCGGGTGATGCTGTGAATACAGTTCTTTAAATCATGAAAATACACGTTCAACACACAACTAGTATGTACCTCATAACTGATGTGTACCTGATAACTTATGTGTACCTCACAACTGATGTGTACCTGATAACTGATGTGTACCTGATAACTGTTGTGTACCTGATAACTGTTGTGTACCTGATAACTGTTGTGTACCTGATAACTGTTGTGTACCTCACAACTGATGTGTACCTGATAACTGATGTGTACCTGATAACTGTTGTGTACCTGATAACTGTTGTGTACCTGATAACTGTTGTGTACCTGATAACTGTTGTGTACCTCACAACTGATGTGTACCTGATAACTGATGTGTACCTGATAACTGTTGTGTACCTGATAACTGTTGTGTACCTCACAACTGATGTGTACCTGATAACTGATGTGTACCTGATAACTGTTGTGTACCTGATAACTGATGTGTACCTCATAACTGATGTGTACCTCATAACTGATGTGTACCTGATAACTGTTGTGTACCTGATAACTGTTGTGTACCTCACAACTGATGTGTACCTCACAACTGATGTGTACCTGATAACTGTTGTGTACCTGATAACTGTTGTGTACCTGATAACTGTTGTGTACCTGATAACTGTTGTGTACCTGATAACTGTTGTGTACCTGATAACTGATGTGTACCTGATAACTGATGTGTACCTGATAACTGATGTGTACCTGATAACTGATGTGTACCTGATAACTGATGTGTACCTGATAACTGATGTTACGTGATAACTGATGTGTACCTGATAACTGTTGTGTACCTGATAACTGATGTGTACCTGATAACTGATGTTTACGTGATAACTGTTGAGTACCTGATAACTGATGTGTACCTGATAACTGATGTGTACATGATAACTGATGTTACGTGATAACTGATGTGTACCTGATAACTGATGTGTACTTGATAACTGATGTGTACATGATAACTGATGTGTACCTGATAACTGTTGTGTACGTGATAACTGATGTGTACCTGATAACTGTTGTGTACGTGATAACTGATGTGTACCTGATAACTGATGTGTACATGATAACTGATGTGTACGTGATAACTGATGTGTACGTGATAACTGATGTGTACGTGATAACTGATGTGTACCTGATAACTGATGTGTACGTGATAACTGTTGTGTACCTGATAACTGTTGTGTACCTGATAACTGTTGTGTACATGATAACTGATGTGTACGTGATAACTGATGTGTACGTGATAACTGATGTGTACATGATAACTGATGTGTACGTGATAACTGATGTGTACGTGATAACTGTTGTGTACCTGATAACTGTTGTGTACCTGATAACTGTTGTGTACATGATAACTGATGTGTACGTGATAACTGATGTGTACGTGATAACTAATGTGTACCTCATAACTGATGTGTACGTGATAACTGATGTGTACGTGATAACTGATGTGTACGTGATAACTAATGTGTACCTCATAACTGATGTGTACATGATAACTGATGTGTACGTGATAACTGATGTGTACGTGATAACTGTTGTGTACCTGATAACTGTTGTGTACGTGATAACTGATGTGTACCTCATAACTGATGTGTACGTGATAACTGTTGTGTACCTGATAACTGATGTGTACGTGATAACTGTTGTGTACATGATAACTGATGTGTAACTGATAACTGATGTGTACCTGATAACTGATGTGTACGTGATAACTGTTGTGTACGTGATAACTGATGTGTACGTGATAACTGATGTGTACCTCATAACTGATGTGTACGTGATAACTGGTGTGTACCTGATAACTGTTGTGTACCTCATAACTGATGTGTACGTGATAACTGTTGTGTACCTGATAACTGATGTGTACGTGATAACTGTTGTGTACCTGATAACTGTTGTGTACATGATAACTGATGTGTACCTGAAAACTGATGTGTACGTGATAACTAATGTGTACATGATAACTAATGTGTACATGATAACTGATGTGTACGTGATAACTGATGTGTACGTGATAACTGTTGTGTACCTGATAACTGATGTGTACCTGATAACTGATGTGTACCTGATAACTGATGTGTACCTGATAACCGATGTGTACGTGATAACTGATGTGTACCTCATAACTGATGTGTACCTGATAACTGATGTGTACCTCATAACTGATGTGTACGTGATAACTGATGTGTACCTGATAACTGATGTGTACGTGATAACTGATGTGTACGTGATAACTGATGTGTACCTGATAACTGATGTGTACCTGATAACTGATGTGTACTTGATAACTGATGTGTACCTGATAACTGATGTGTACCTGATAACTGATGTGTACGTGATAACTGATGTGTACTTGATAACTGATGTGTACGTCATAACTGATATGTACCTGATAACTGATGTGTACCTGATAACTGATGTGTACCTGATAACTGATGTGTACCTGATAACTGATGTGTACCTGATAACTGATGTGTACCTGATAACTGATGTGTACCTCATAACTGATGTGTACGTGATAACTGATGTGTACCTGATAACTGATGCGTACCTCATAACTGATGTGTACCTGATAACTGATGTGTACCTCATAACTGATGTGTACCTGATAACTGATGTGTACCTCATAACTGATGTGTACGTGATAACTGATGTGTACCTGATAACTGATGTGTACGTGATAACTGATGTGTACCTGATAACTGATATGTACGTGATAACTGATGTGTACCTGATAACTGATGTGTACCTCATAACTGATATGTACCCGATAACTGATGTGTACCTGATAACTGATATGTACGTGATAACTGATGTGTACCTGATAACTGATGTGTACCTGATAACTGATGTGTACCTGATAACTGATGTGTACCTCATAACTGATGTGTACGTGATAACTGATGTGTACCTGATAACTGATGCGTACCTCATAACTGATGTGTACCTGATAACTGATGTGTACCTGATAACTGATGTGTACCTGATAACTGATGTGTACCTCATAACTGATGTGTACGTGATAACTGATGTGTACCTGATAACTGATGCGTACCTCATAACTGATGTGTACCTGATAACTGATGCGTACCTCATAACTGATGTGTACGTGATAACTGATGCGTACCTCATAACTGATGTGTACATGATAACTGATGTGTACCTGATAACTGATGTGTACCTCATAACTGATGTGTACCTGATAACTGATGTGTACCTGATAACTGATGTGTACCTGATAACTGGTGTGTACCTGATAACTGATGTGTACGTGATAACTGATGTGTACGTGATAACTGATGTGTACGTGATAACTGATGTGTACGTGATAACTGATGTGTACGTGATAACTGATGTGTACGTGATAACTGATGTGTACGTGATAACTGATGTGTACCTCATAACTGATGTGTACGTGATAACTGATGTGTACCTGATAACTGATGCGTACCTGATAACTGATGTGTACCTGATAACTGATGTGTACCTGATAACTGATGTGTACGTCATAACTGATGTGTACCTGATAACTGATGCGTACCTCATAACTGATGTGTATCTCATAACTGATGTGTACCTCATAACTGATGTGTACCTGATAACTGGTGTGTATGTGATAACTGGTGTGTACCTGATAACTGATGTGTACGTGATAACTGATGTGTACCTGATAACTGATGTGTACCTGATAACTGATGTGTACGTGATAACTGATGTGTACCTGATAACTGATGTGTACGTGATAACTGATGTGTACCTGATAACTGATGTGTACCTGATAACTGATGTGTACGTGATAACTGATGTGTACCTGATAACTGGTGTGTACCTGATAACTGATGTGTACGTGATAACTGATGTGTACGTGATAACTGATGTGTACCTGATAACTGATGTGTACGTGATAACTGATGTGTACGTGATAACTGATGTGTACCTGATAACTGATGTGTACGTGATAACTGATGTGTACGTGATAACTGATGTGTACGTGATAACTGATGTGTACGTGATAACTGATGTGTACGTGATAACTGATGCGTACCTGATAACTGATGCGTACCTGATAACTGATGTGTACCTGATAACTGATGTGTACCTGATAACTGATGCGTACGTGATAACTGATGCGTACGTGATAACTGATGTGTACGTGATAACTGATGTGTACGTGATAACTGATGTGTACCTGATAACTGATGTGTACCTGATAACTGATGTGTACCTGATAACTGATGTGTACGTGATAACTGATGTGTACGTGATAACTGATGTGTACCTGATAACTGATGTGTACGTGATAACTGATGTGTACGTGATAACTGATGTGTACCTGATAACTGATGCGTACCTGATAACTGATGTGTACGTGATAACTGATGTGTACGTGATAACTGATGTGTACCTGATAACTGATGCGTACCTCATAACTGATGCGTACCTCATAACTGATGTGTACGTGATAACTGATGTGTACCTGATAACTGATGCGTACCTCATAACTGATGCGTACCTCATAACTGATGTGTACCTCATAACTGATGTGTACGTGATAACTGATGTGTACCTGATAACTGATGCGTACCTCATAACTGATGTGTACGTGATAACTGATGTGTACCTGATAACTGATGTGTACCTCATAACTGATGTGTACCTGATAACTGATGTGTACCTGATAACTGGTGTGTACCTGATAACTGATGTGTACCTCATAACTGATGTGTACGTGATAACTGATGTGTACCTGATAACTGATGTGTACCTGATAACTGATGTGTACCTGATAACTGATGTGTACGTGATAACTGATGTGTACGTGATAACTGATGTGTACCTGATAACTGATGTGTACGTGATAACTGATGTGTACCTGATAACTGTTGTGTACCTGATAACTGGTGTGTACCTGATAACTGTTGTGTACCTGATAACTGATGTGTACCTGATAACTGTTGTGTACCTGATAACTGGTGTGTACCTGATAACTGTTGTGTACCTGATAACTGGTGTGTACCTGATAACTGATGTGTACGTGATAACTGATGTGTACCTGATAACTGATGTGTACGTGATAACTGATGTGTACCTGATAACTGATGTGTACGTGATAACTGATGTGTAACTGATAACTGATGTGTACCTGATAACCGGTGGGGTAATTCCAGAGACACGGTCGATGTTGGCCAGGTTGGTGTATGTGTATGTAGGTAACCATGGAGACATGATTGTTGTTGTAGTGTTTCGTACATGTTCATGTAGGTAACCATGGAGACATGACTGTTGTTGTGGTGTTTCGTACATGTTCATGTAGGTAACCATGGAGACATGACTGTTGTTGTGTGTTATGTTTATGTAGGTAACCATGGAGACGTTGTTGTGGTGTTTTGTGTACAATGGAACATCGCTTAACGAGCACCTCACATAACGAGTATTTCGCATAACGAGCAAAAAAAATTGTAAAAAAAAAATGACTCGCTGAACGAGTGACGTTTCGCATAACGAGTGACGCGGGGAGGGGAAGTCCCGGATTTTGAGCCTGCAACAGCGAGCAAGATGACCTTCTGGAAGAATTTAAATTCATCGAGATCCAGTTTCTGCCTCCTAACACTACTCCGTTACTCCAGCCTATGGACCAGCAGGTTATTTCTAACTTTAAGAAGCTCTACACTAAAGCGCTCTTCGAGCGTTGTTTTGAGGTGACTGAAGGGACCAATCTCACTCTCAATAGGAAATTGAGTATGTATATATGAATATATGTATGTAGGTAACGATGGAGACGCGACTGTTGTGGCGAGTTTGGTGTATGTTTATGTAGGTAACCATGGAGAAAGGACTGTTGGCGACTTACGTGTAGGTTTATGTAGGTAACCATGGAGACATGACTGTTGGCGACTTACGTGTAGGTTTATGTAGGTAACCATGGAGACATGACTGTTGGCGACTTACGTGTAGGTTTATGTAGGTAACCATGGAGACATGACTGTTGGCGACTTACGTGTAGGTTTATGTAGGTAACCATGGAGACATGACTGTTGACGACTTACATGTAGGTTTATGTAGGTAACCATGGAGAAAGGACTGTTGGCGACTTACGTGTAGGTTTATGTAGGTAACCATGGAGACATGACTGTTGGCGACTTACGTGTATGTTTATGTAGGTAACCATGGAGAAAGGACTGTTGGCGACTTACGTGTAGGTTTATGTAGGTAACCATGGAGAAAGGACTGTTGGCGACTTACGTGTAGGTTTATGTAGGTAACCATGGAGACATGACTGTTGGCGACTTACGTGTAGGTTAGTTAGTTAGTTAGTTAGTTAGTTAGTCGACAGATCATCCTCATTGCACATCGGACCATTCAGTCCATAAGTGCTCGGATCCCCTCCTCAGCAAATCCCGCAGCGTGTAGCGGCTAACGACGCCAGTTCTGTGTTGGTTTATCAATCTTCTTTGGCTTCCTGCGTAGTGTTCTTGTTTGGCCACCCCTCTTTTAATTTGCTGCTCTCGCAGTCTGGCCATTGTTGTAGATTCACAGTCATCACTTGGTTCTCGCAAAAGTCTCACTTCACGTAGAGCATTCAGAATGTCAGCCTGGTCCATGGCGCGTCCGCCCTCCACAGTAGCCTCACCTGCGGGCTTGTCAGCCCGCTCATTTCCTTGTACTCCCGCATGCCCTAGCACGAAGATGAAACTAATCTTTGCCAGCCGAGACCGCTTCAGAGGCAGCAACCATTCTCTTCGGATCGACCCATCCTCTATCCTCTTGATCATGTTCATTGAGTCGCTAAGGAAACAAGCCCTAGTGAATGTCTGTGTCTCGAGCCATGTTATTGCTTTACTTACTGCCATGACTTCCATGGTCAGGCTACTTGTGGTTTCAGTGAAAGCACCAGAGTCCTCCTTCACAATTCTCCCTCCGGCCCGAGCTGTAAAGGCCCATGAGCTTTTCACATGTCGGACGACCGACCCATCTGTGTAGATGACCGCGTCACCGTCTAGCGAATTCTCGAAAATCAACGTTTGTACTTCAGCCTCAACAGCAGCCGGATTTTCTTGTCTGCATTTTCTATCTAGTTGGATGCAAACTGAAAAGGATGTGCAGAAGTCTGTTGGCACTTGCACCCACTCCTCGCCAGGTTCTAAGTCCTCAAGTGAACACACCTGTTGAAGAATGTCTTCGGCTTGACCCATCCACGACCGTCCTCTTTTTAACCTGCTGCCCTTCACCTTCCTAATTTCACTATGCAGTGGATGTTGTGTGTTTGCGTTAATTCTGAGGTAGGCGCGTGCCCTGCAAACTTGTATTCTCTCTTCAATGGTTGCAAAATCAAGAAGGTAGCGCATCGCCCTGCATGCTGTATCTCTTGTACATCCAAGAATAATGCGCATAGCTTCATTCTGTATCCCTTCCATCCTTTCTATCTGCTTATGGCTGAGAGTCAAGATTGCCATTGCATACTTCAAAACAGACATGACCAGCCCCTCGTACAGAAGACATAGATGGCGCTGCTCACAGTTTGCTGCCGCCATCACCCGCATCGCTGCCAAACCCCGCTTGGCCTTTGTTATCACCTGGTCTATGTTCACATTATAAGCAAGGCTTCGATCAAACCGTATCCCCAGGTAATTCATTGCCTGCGTTCTTTCCACCGTCTCTGAACACAGCATTACAGTTGGTGTTGGAGTGTTGACAATATGATTATTCAACGAGAACCAAGTCACTGTTGCCTTTGTTGGGTTGACCATTGCCCCAGCTTCATCACACCAAGTACTTATGCGATTGAGTTCGGTTTGTAGTTTCACAGCAACCTCCTCTCTATCCTTACCCTGACGATACACTAAAACATCATCGCCATATGACAATGTCCTGCCAGGTCCAGTGATCTGCTCACTGGTGATTCTCACTGT
Organism: Cepaea hortensis; assembly: GCA_963921405.1. Taxonomy (NCBI): domain Eukaryota; kingdom Metazoa; phylum Mollusca; class Gastropoda; order Stylommatophora; family Helicidae; genus Cepaea; species Cepaea hortensis. Next base: position 100,338,915 of record OY992891.1, read on the forward strand.
GTAGGCGTTGAACAGTACCGAAGATAATGGTGATCCCTGTGGTAGGCCAGGATATATTGTTGTTGGTTCCGAAGTCCAACTGCCACATCTAAAACTACTTTCCGTTGGAAGAGGGCTGCAGCGATCCAACTAAGGAGGAATGGACTTACGTTTAGTTCAAGAAGCTGAAACATTAAAAAATCCAGTGGTACTCTGTTGTATGCGTCCTCAAGATCAATCGCTGCAGCAACGGTTTCAGTGCCTGAGTGGAAACCTTCATAGACATCATGGGCAAAGACTGCTGCATTGGTCCAGGTTTCTCTTTTTGGACGGTACCCACCCAGGGTAGGTGGAAAAACACCTTGCCTCTCTAGTTGGCTTGATATTTTCCTGCCAATTACCTTCTCCAGCAGCTTGCCTATTGTATTCTGCATGGTTATAGTTCGATATCCCTGAATTTTTTTGTTACGTGTAGGTTTATGTAGGTAACCATGGAGACATGACTGTTGGCGACTTACGTGTAGGTTTATGTAGGTAACCATGGAGACATGACTGTTGGCGACTTATGTGTAGGTTTATGTAGGTAACCATGGAGACATGACTGTTGGCGACTTACGTGTATTTTTATGTGAGCGATTTGGCAGCAGACCACTTTGCTTTTGTTTTTATGAAATGGTATGGGTGCCGGTCGTTCAGAACAGGATGGCAAACTACTTAAAGTAAGCTTGCCCAGAAATCACGAACAGTAAAAAATGCTGGGGTTGACTGATACGTCCTGTAAAGGATATGCAACAACTGTTTTAACCATGGAGACATGACTATCGTGTATGTTTATCTAGGTTACCATGGAGACATGACTATCGTGTATGTTTATGTAGGTAACCTAGGAGTCATAACAGTTTATCTGCACAATCTACAAGACAGACAATGAATGAACACGCAGTCTATCTACACAATCTACAAGACGGACAATGAATGAACATGCAGTTTATCTACACAATCTACAAGACAGAAAATGAGTGAACACGCAGTCTATCTACACAATCTACAAGACAGAAAATGAGTGAACACGCAGTCTATCTACACAATCTACAAGACAGAAAATGAGTGAACACACAGTCTATCTACACAATCTACAAGACGGACAATGAATGAACACGCAGTCTATCTACACAATCTACAAGACAGAAATTGAGTGAACACGCAGTCTATCTACACAATCTACAAGACAGACAATGAATGAACACGCAGTCTATCTACACAATCTACAAGACGGACAATGAATGAACACGCAGTCTATCTACACAATCTACAAGACGGACAATGAATGAACACGCAGTCTATCTACTCAAACGTTCATCATTGTGCAGTTAATGTCGATGTCTCAATGTCTTTAATTAGACATTGCTGAGTAAGGGGCGTACTGATTTCGCCTTCGTCCGAAAAGTCTTGACTTTTGATACCTTATAACTGGATCAAGCAGGCGTGTTCCATACTTTTCATTTTGTGTGTAAATAAATCCAAGAAGACCTCGCTGGGAATCGAATCGCGTCTGACGAGTCATAGGCGGAGCTCAGAGGTCTAAATCACCCGGCCACCTGATGCTGATGTCTTTCACAGATAACATACATGACCTTGTCCGATACTACAGTTCCTGTGGCGGGATTCCAGGGACGACCATCTCAATCTATCTCCACTGGGGACAAAAGTCCACATGCATACCGGAATTACACTGTACACTAGTATATGCGAGCACACGGCCGTGGCTTTCTCAATGTGTTGTGTTCCCCGCGGAGTCCCGGCACCAAGAAAGTGGGGTACACGACACTCTCTAGACCTGCAGTCTATGATACAAGTGACGGGGTAGCAGGTTTGTGTCCACGCCATCAAGAGTGTTGGGTAAATGATGCAAGCTCCATATTTGTATCCCCAACGGGCATTCGATGGGTTGATCGAACAAGCAAATTTTATTTTCAGAGGGTCACAAATTGGGAACACAGGCCCGTTTTATTATTGACCTTACCAACCACTCATCTTTCGTACATCAATTATCTGTTCACAGACAGACAGACAGACAGACAGACAGACAGACAGACAGACGGACGGACAGACAGACAGCCAGACAGACAGACAAAACAGACAGACAAAACAGACAGACAGACAGCCAGACAGACAGACAGACAAAACAGACAGACAGACAGCCAGACAGACAGACAAAACAGACAGACAGACAGACAGACAGCCAGACAGACAGACAAAACAGACAGACAGACAGCCAGCCAGCCAGACAGACAAAACAGACAGACAGACAAAACAGACAGACAGACAGACAGACAAAACAGACAGACAGACAGACAAAACAGACAGACAGACAGCCAGACAGACAGACAAAACAGACAGGCAGACAGACAGACAAAACAGACAGACAGACAGACAGACAAAACAGACAGACAGACAGACAGACAGACAATGACATTACTAGCACAAATGACACTATTCACCTAACATGTGACAACACTAACCCACATACACCTGGCGACAGTTGGAGAGGCGGGGCAGAGATCTGTACACGTGCACTCACTCACCTGAGGTAGTGGTCGCCACGCTGTCATCCATGTTTAGACATCTGGTGTTGTCAGCGGCCGGTCAGCCGAGGACACTATCGCTGGTTTATAGAGGACACTATCACTGGTCAGCCGAGGACACTATGACTGGTCAGATGAGGACACTATCACTGGTCAGATGAGGACACTATCACTGGCTAGCCTAGGACACAATTACTGGTCAGCTGAGAACAGTATCACATAACTAGCATCTACCTGTGTATACAAAATGTGGTGTGTGTGTGTACATTGTGTAATAACTAGCATCTATCACTAGTTAGATCTCTGGGACATAGAGTTCACATAATAAGGCTGGAAGCCAGTAGCCTTGTACACTAGCACACTGCGTACACAGAATGCAGCGGGTAGCTGGTAGTCTTGTACACTAGAACACTGCGTACACAGAATGCAGCCGGTAGCCTTGTACACTAGGACACTGTGTACCCAGAATGCAGCCGGTAGTCGGTAGCCTTGTACACTAGGACACTGCGTACACAGAATGAAGCCGGTAGTCGGTAGCCTTGTACACTAGGACACTGTGTACCCAGAATGCAGCCGGTAGTCGGTAGCCTTGTACACTAGGACACTGCGTACACAGAATGAAGCCGGTAGCCTTGTACACTAGGACACTGCGTACACAGAATGAAGCCGGTAGCCAGTAGCCTTGTACACTAGGACACTGCGTACACAGAATGAAGCCGGTAGCCTTGTACACTAGGACACTGCGTACACAGAATGAAGCCGGTAGCCAGTAGCCTTGTACACTAGGACACTGCGTACACAGAATGAAGCCGGTAGCCTTGTACACTAGGACACTGCGTACACAGAATGAAGCCGGTAGCTGGTAGCCTTGTACACTAGGACACTGCGTACACAGAATGAAGCCGGTAGCCTTGTACACTAGGACACTGCGTACAAAGAATGAAGCCGGTAGCCAGTAGCCTTGTACACTAGGACACTGCGTACACAGAATGAAGCCGGTAGCCTTGTACACTAGGACACTGCGTACACAGAATTCAGCCGGTAGCGAGTTGTCCTGTACATTAGGACACGTCTTAGTGCTCACAGTTTACTGTCCTGGTAAGATGAACGAAGGAAACGCGCACGGGATCTCCACAAAAACAATAACAATGCAGGCAGTAATACACAAGCAAGCACAAGACACGGTCAGAACCAATGCTTGTTTTCCGGGGGGTGTGCACACGGGCGAGAACTGCCGGCGTGGTCTGGAGACGTGCATGTTGTCTGTCTGGTCAATCATAATGCTGGTCTCAGTTCAACAACCAATCATATTCTAGGGGCAAATACCCACTGTCCAGATGAAGAGTGAAAATAACTGAGCCAATCAGAGGATGGTTGGTTGGGTGGTTGCTTGGTTGGTTGGGTGGATGGGTGGTTGGGTGATTGGTCTGATGATTGGGTGGTTGGTTGGTTGGGCAGAAGAGTGTGTGGGTGGTTGGTTGGTTGGATGGTTGGGTGGATGAGTGGTTGGGTGGTTGGTCTGATGATTGGGTGGGTGGTTGGTTGGTTGGTTGGGTGGAAGATTGTTGGGTTGTTGGTTGTTTGGATGGGTGGTTAGGTGGGTACTTGTGTGGATGATTGTATGGTTTGTTGGTTGGTCGGATAGCTGGGTGGATGATTGGGTGGTTGGTTGGTTGGGTGGTTAGGTGGATGGTCGGGTGGTCAGATGGTATTGTGGTCAGATGCTTGGGTGAATGATTGGGATAATAATTGTTGGGTGGTTGGGTAGGTGATATTGTGGATGATTGGGTGAATGATGAGTAGATAGATGAGTGAATTGTTGTGTATAAGGTGAGTAGTGGATTAGGGAGATGACAAGTGGATGGTTAGCGAATAGATTTGTGGAAGGCTGGGTGAATAGTTGAGTGGATGATGAGTGGATGATGAGTGGAATGTTGAGTGGTTGATAAGTGGATGATGAGTGGTTGATGTGAGAATGTGATTGAGAAGATGGTTGAGTAGAGCTGAAGATAGTGGTTGTTGCTTGGTGAGAATGTGGTTGAGAAGATGGTTGAGTGGATGGTTGAGTGGATGGTTGAGTGGATGGTTGAAAATATGTTTGAGTGGATACTTTATTGGAGGTGGAGAAGAAGGTTGAGTGGAACTGATAAGAGTGGTTGGTACTTGGACAGAATGTTGTTGAGAATATGATTAAGTGGATGGTTGAGTGGATGGTTGAGTGGAGCTAAATAGAGGTGTTGGTGCCTGAGAGAATGTGGTTGAGAAGTTGGTTAAGTGGATGGCTGAGTAGATGGTTGAGTGGATTGTTAAGTGGATGGTTGATAAGGTGGTTCAAAAGACGGCTGAGTTGATGATTGAGTGGATGGTTGAGTAGAGCTGGAGAGAGTGGTTGTTACCTGATGAGAATGTGGTTGAGAAGAAGGTTGTGTGTAGGGTTGAGTATAGCAAGAGAGGGTGGTTGGTTAGTGGTGAGAATGTGGTTGAGAAGTTGGTATAGAAAATGGTTGAGTGGATGGTTGAGTGGATGATTGAGTGGATGGTTGAGTGAATAATTGAGTGAATGGTTGCGTGGAGCTGGAGAGGATGGTTGATACCTGGGGAGAATGTGGTTCAGTGAATGGTTGCGTGGATTGTTGCGTGTATTGTTGAGTGGATGGTTGAGTGGATGGTTGAGTGGATGGTTGAGTGGATGGTTGAGTGGATGGTTGAGTGGATGGTTGAGTGGATGGTTGAGTGGATTGTTGAGTGGATGGTTGAGTGAATGGTAAAGTGAATGGTTGCGTGGATTGTTGAGTGGATGGTTGAGTGAATGGTAAAGTGAATGGTTGCGTGGATTGTTGAGTGGATGGTTGAGTGGATTGTTGAGTGGATGGTTGAGTGGATTGTTGAGTGGATGGTTGAGTGGATGGTTGAGTGGATGGTTGAGTGAATGGTAAAGTGAATGGTTGCGTGGATTGTTGAGTGGATGGTTGAGTGGATTGTTGAGTGGATTGTTGAGTGGATGGTTGAGTGGATTGTTGAGTGGATGGTTGAGTGGATTGTTGAGTGGATTGTTGAGTGGATTGTTGAGTGGATTGTTGAGTGGATGGTTGAGTGGATTGTTGAGTGGATGGTTGAGTGGATTGTTGAGTGGATTGTTGAGTGGATTGTTGAGTGGATTGTTGAGTGGATGGTTGAGTGGATTGTTGAGTGGATGGTTGAGTGGATGGTTGAGTGGATGGTTGAGTGAATGGTAAAGTGAATGGTTGCGTGGATTGTTGAGTGGATGGTTGAGTGGATTGTTGAGTAGATTGTTGAGTGGATGGTTGAGTGGATTGTTGAGTGGATGGTTGAGTGAATGGTAAAGTGAATGGTTGCGTGGATTGTTGAGTGGATGGTTGAGTGAATGGTAAAGTGAATGGTTGCGTGGATTGTTGAGTGGATGGTTGAGTGGATTGTTGAGTGGATGGTTGAGTGGATTGTTGAGTGGATGGTTGAGTGGATGGTTGAGTGGATGGTTGAGTGAATGGTAAAGTGAATGGTTGCGTGGATTGTTGAGTGGATGGTTGAGTGGATTGTTGAGTGGATTGTTGAGTGGATGGTTGAGTGGATGGTTGAGTGAATGGTAAAGTGAATGGTTGCGTGGATTGTTGAGTGGATGGTTGAGTGGATGGTTGAGTGGAGCTAAATAGAGGTGTTGGTGCCTGAGAGAATGTGGTTGAGAAGTTGGTTAAGTGGATGGCTGAGTAGATGGTTGAGTGGATTGTTAAGTGGATGGTTGATAAGGTGGTTCAAAAGACGGCTGAGTTGATGATTGAGTGGATGGTTGAGTAGAGCTGGAGAGAGTGGTTGTTACCTGATGAGAATGTGGTTGAGAAGAAGGTTGTGTGTAGGGTTGAGTATAGCAAGAGAGGGTGGTTGGTTAGTGGTGAGAATGTGGTTGAGAAGTTGGTATAGAAAATGGTTGAGTGGATGGTTGAGTGGATGATTGAGTGGATGGTTGAGTGAATAATTGAGTGAATGGTTGCGTGGAGCTGGAGAGGATGGTTGATACCTGGGGAGAATGTGGTTCAGTGGATGGTTGAGTGAATGGTAAAGTGAATGGTTGCGTGGATTGTTGCGTGTATTGTTGAGTGGATGGTTGAGTGGATGGTTGAGTGGATGGTTGAGTGGATGGTTGAGTGGATGGTTGAGTGGATTGTTGAGTGGATGGTTGAGTGAATGGTAAAGTGAATGGTTGCGTGGATTGTTGAGTGGATGGTTGAGTGAATGGTAAAGTGAATGGTTGCGTGGATTGTTGAGTGGATGGTTGAGTGGATTGTTGAGTGGATGGTTGAGTGGATTGTTGAGTGGATAGTTGAGTGGATGGTTGAGTGGATGGTTGAGTGAATGGTAAAGTGAATGGTTGCGTGGATTGTTGAGTGGATGGTTGAGTGGATTGTTGAGTGGATTGTTGAGTGGATGGTTGAGTGGATTGTTGAGTGGATGGTTGAGTGGATTGTTGAGTGGATTGTTGAGTGGATTGTTGAGTGGATTGTTGAGTGGATGGTTGAGTGGATTGTTGAGTGGATGGTTGAGTGGATTGTTGAGTGGATTGTTGAGTGGATTGTTGAGTGGATTGTTGAGTGGATGGTTGAGTGGATTGTTGAGTGGATGGTTGAGTGGATGGTTGAGTGGATGGTTGAGTGAATGGTAAAGTGAATGGTTGCGTGGATTGTTGAGTGGATGGTTGAGTGGATTGTTGAGTAGATTGTTGAGTGGATGGTTGAGTGGATTGTTGAGTGGATGGTTGAGTGAATGGTAAAGTGAATGGTTGCGTGGATTGTTGAGTGGATGGTTGAGTGAATGGTAAAGTGAATGGTTGCGTGGATTGTTGAGTGGATGGTTGAGTGGATTGTTGAGTGGATGGTTGAGTGGATTGTTGAGTGGATGGTTGAGTGGATGGTTGAGTGGATGGTTGAGTGAATGGTAAAGTGAATGGTTGCGTGGATTGTTGAGTGGATGGTTGAGTGGATTGTTGAGTGGATTGTTGAGTGGATGGTTGAGTGGATGGTTGAGTGAATGGTAAAGTGAATGGTTGCGTGGATTGTTGAGTGGATGGTTGAGTGGATTGTTGAGGGGATGGTTGAGTGGATTGTTGAGGGGATGGTTGAGTGGATTGTTGAGTGGATTGTTGAGTGGATTGTTGAGTGGATTGTTGAGGGGATTGTTGAGTGGATGGTTGAGTGGATTGTTGAGTGGATTGTTGAGGGGATGGTTGAGTGGATGGTTGAGTGGATTGTTGAGGGGATGGTTGAGTGGATTGTTGAGTGGATTGTTAAGTGGATTGTTGAGTGGATGGTTGAGGGGATGGTTGAGTGGATTGTTGAGGGGATGGTTGAGTGGATTGTTGAGGGGATGGTTAAGTGGATTGTTGAGTGGATTGTTGAGGGGATGGTTGAGTGGATTGTTGAGTGGATTGTTGAGTGGATTGTTGAGTGGATGGTTGAGTGGATTGTTGAGGGGATGGTTGAGTGGATTGTTGAGGGGATGGTTGAGTGGATTGTTGAGGGGATGGTTGAGTGGATTGTTGAGGGGATGGTTGAGTGGATTGTTGAGGGGATGGTTGAGTGGATTGTTGAGGGGATGGTTGAGTGGATGGTTGAGTGGATTGTTGAGGGGATGGTTGAGTGGATTGTTGAGGGGATGGTTGAGTGGATGGTTGAGGGGATGGTTGAGTGGATGGTTGAGTGGATTGTTGAGGGGATGGTTGAGTGGATTGTTGAGGGGATGGTTGAGTGGATTGTTGAGTGGATGGTTGAGTGGATTGTTGAGTGGATTATTGAGGGGATGGTTGAGTGGATTGTTGAGGGGATGGTTGAGTGGATTGTTGAGGGGATGGTTGAGTGGATTGTTGAGTGGATTGTTGAGTGGATTGTTGAGTGGATGGTTGAGTGGATTGTTGAGGGGATGGTTGAGTGGATTGTTGAGGGGATGGTTGAGTGGATTGTTGAGGGGATGGTTGAGTGGATTGTTGAGGGGATGGTTGAGTGGATTGTTGAGGGGATGGTTGAGTGGATTGTTGAGGGGATGGTTGAGTGGATTGTTGAGGGGATGGTTGAGTGGATTGTTGAGGGGATGGTTGAGTGGATTGTTGAGGGGATGGTTGAGTGGATTGTTGAGGGGATGGTTGAGTGGATTGTTGAGTGGATTGTTGAGTGGATTGTTGAGTGGATGGTTGAGTGGATTGTTGAGGGGATGGTTGAGTGGATTGTTGAGGGGATGGTTGAGTGGATTGTTGAGGGGATGGTTGAGTGGATTGTTGAGGGGATGGTTGAGTGGATTGTTGAGGGGATGGTTGAGTGGATTGTTGAGGGGAAGGTTGAGTGGATTGTTGAGGGGATGGTTGAGTGGATGGTTGAGTGGATTGTTGAGGGGATGGTTGAGTGGATTGTTGAGGGGATGGTTGAGTGAATGGTTGAGTGGATTGTTGAGGGGATGGTTGAGTGGATTGTTGAGGGGATGGTTGAATGGATTGTTGAGGGGATGGTTGAGTGGATTGTTGAGTGGATTGTTGAGTGGATTATTGAGTGGATGGTTGAGGGGATTGTTGAGTGGATGGTTGAGGGGATTGTTGAGTGGATGGTTGAGTGGATTGTTGAGTGGATGGTTGAGTGGATTGTTGAGTGGATGGTTGAGTGGATTGTTGAGTGGATGGTTGAGGTAATTGTTGAGTGGATGGTTGAGTGGATTGTTGCGTGTATTGTTGAGTGGATTGTTCAGTGGATGGTTGAGTGGATTGTTGAGTGGATGGTTGAGGGGATTGTTGAGTGGATGGTTGAGTGGATTGTTGCGTGTATTGTTGAGTGGATTGTTGAGTGGATGGTTGAGTGGATTGTTGAGTGGATTGTTGAGTGGATTGTTGAGTGGATGGTTGAGTGGATTGTTGCGTGTATTGTTGAGTGGATGGTTGAGAGGATGGTTGAGGGGATGGTTGAGTGGATGGTTGAGGGGATGGTTGAGGGGATGGTTGAGTGAATGGTTGCGTGGATTGTTGCGTGTATTGTTGAGTGGATGGTTGAGTGAATGGTTGCGTGGATTGTTGAGTGGATGGTTGAGTGGATTGTTGAGGGGATGGTTGAGTGGATTGTTGAGGGGATGGTTGAGTGGATTGTTGAGGGGATGGTTGAGTGGATGGTTGAGGGGATGGTTGAGTGGATGGTTGAGGGGATGGTTGAGTGGATGGTTGAGGGGATGGTTGAGTGGATGGTTGAGGGGATGGTTGAGTGGATGGTTGAGTGGATGGTTGAGTGGATGGTTGAGGGGATGGTTGAGTGGATTGTTGAGGGGATGGTTGAAGGGATGGTTGAGTGGATTGTTGAGGGGATGGTTGAGGGGATGGTTGAGTGGATGGTTGAGGGGATGGTTGAGGGGATGGTTGAGTGGATTGTTGAGGGGATGGTTGAGTGGATGGTTGAGGGGATGGTTGAGGGGATGGTTGAGGGGATAGTTGAGGGGATGGTTGAGTGGATTGTTGAGGGGATGGTTGAGTGGATTGTTGAGGGGATGGTTGAGGGGATGGTTGAGGGGATGGTTGAGTGGATGGTTGAGTGGATGGTTGAGGGGATGGTTGAGTGGATTGTTGAGGGGATGGTTGAGTGGATTGTTGAGGGGATGGTTGAGTGGATTGTTGAGTGGATTGTTGAGGGGATGGTTGAGTGGATTGTTGAGGGGATGGTTGAGTGGATTGTTGAGGGGATGGTTGAATGGATGGTTGAGGGGATGGTTGAGTGGATTGTTGAGGGGATGGTTGAGTGGATTGTTGAGGGGATGGTTGAGTGGATTGTTGAGGGGATGGTTGAGTGGATTGTTGATGGGATGGTTGAGTGGATGGTTGAGGGGATGGTTTAGCGGATGGTTGAGGGGATGGTTGAGGGGATGGTTGAGTGGATTGTTGAGGGGATGGTTGAGTGGATGGTTGAGTGGATGGTTGAATGGATGGTTGAGGGGATGGTTGAGTGGATGGTTGAGGGGATGGTTGAGGGGATGGTTGAGTGGATTGTTGAGGGGATGGTTGAGTGGATGGTTGAGGGGATGGTTGAGTGGATTGTTGAGGGGATGGTTGAGTGGATGGTTGAGGGGATGGTTGAGTGGATGGTTGAGGGGATGGTTGAGGGGATGGTTGAGTGGATTGTTGAGGGGATGGTTGAGTGGATTGTTGATGGGATGGTTGAGGGGATGGTTGAGTGGATGGTTGAGTGGATTGTTGAGGGGATGGTTGAGGGGATGGTTGAGGGGATGGTTGAGTGGATTGTTGAGTGGATGGTTGAGGGGATGGTTGAGGGGATGGTTGAGGGGATGGTTGAGGGGATGGTTGAGGGGATGGTTGAGGGGATGGTTGAGGGGATGGTTGAGTGGATTGTTGAGGGGATGGTTGAGGGGATGGTTGAGTGGATTGTTGAGGGGATGGTTGAGTGGATTGTTGAGGGGATGGTTGAGTGGATGGTTGAGGGGATGGTTGAGTGGATGGTTGAGTGGATGGTTGAGTGGATGGTTGAGTGGATGGTTGAGGGGATGGTTGAGTGGATGTTTGAGGGGATGGTTGAGTGGATGGTTGAGTGGATGGTTAAGTGGATGGTTGAGTGGATGGTTGAGGGGATGGTTGAGGGGATGGTTGAGTGGATTGTTGAGGGGATGGTTGAGTGGATTGTTGAGGGGATGGTTGAGTGGATTGTTGAGGGGATGGTTGAGTGGATTGTTGAGGGGATGGTTGAGGGGATGGTTGAGGGGATGGTTGAGTGGATTGTTGCGTGTATTGTTGAGGGGATGGTTGAGGGGATGGTTGAGTGGATTGTTGAGGGGATGGTTGAGGGGATGGTTGAGGGGATGGTTGAGTGGATGGTTGAGTGGATGGTTGAGTGGATGGTTGAGTGGATGGTTGAGGGGATGGTTGAGGGGATGGTTGAGTGGATGGTTGAGTGGATGGTTGAGTGGATGGTTGAGTGGATGGTTGAGGGGATGGTTGAGGGGATGGTTGAGTGGATTGTTGAGGGGATGGTTGAGTGGATTGTTGAGGGGATGGTTGAGGGGATGGTTGAGGGGATGGTTGAGTGGATTGTTGCGTGTATTGTTGAGGGGATGGTTGAGTGGATTGTTGCGTGTATTGTTGAGGGGATGGTTGAGTGGATTGTTGCGTGTATTGTTGAGGGGATTGTTGAGTGGATTGTTGAGTGGATTGTTGAGGGGATGGTTGAGTGGATTGTTGAGGGGATGGTTGAGGGGATGGTTGAGTGGATTTTTGAGTGGATGGTTGAGGGGATGGTTGAGGGGATGGTTGAGGGGATGGTTGAGGGGATGGTTGAGGGGATGGTTGAGGGGATGGTTGAGGGGATGGTTGAGTGGATTGTTGAGGGGATGGTTGAGGGGATGGTTGAGTGGATTGTTGAGGGGATGGTTGAGTGGATTGTTGAGGGGATGGTTGAGTGGATGGTTGAAGGGATGGTTGAGTGGATGGTTGAGTGGATGGTTGAGTGGATGGTTGAGTGGATGGTTGAGGGGATGGTTGAGTGGATGTTTGAGGGGATGGTTGAGTGGATGGTTGAGTGGATGGTTAAGTGGATGGTTGAGTGGATGGTTGAGGGGATGGTTGAGGGGATGGTTGAGTGGATTGTTGAGGGGATGGTTGAGTGGATTGTTGAGGGGATGGTTGAGTGGATTGTTGAGGGGATGGTTGAGTGGATTGTTGAGGGGATGGTTGAGGGGATGGTTGAGGGGATGGTTGAGTGGATTGTTGCGTGTATTGTTGAGGGGATGGTTGAGGGGATGGTTGAGTGGATTGTTGAGGGGATGGTTGAGGGGATGGTTGAGGGGATGGTTGAGTGGATGGTTGAGTGGATGGTTGAGTGGATGGTTGAGTGGATGGTTGAGGGGATGGTTGAGGGGATGGTTGAGTGGATGGTTGAGTGGATGGTTGAGTGGATGGTTGAGTGGATGGTTGAGGGGATGGTTGAGGGGATGGTTGAGTGGATTGTTGAGGGGATGGTTGAGTGGATTGTTGAGGGGATGGTTGAGGGGATGGTTGAGGGGATGGTTGAGTGGATTGTTGCGTGTATTGTTGAGGGGATGGTTGAGTGGATTGTTGCGTGTATTGTTGAGGGGATGGTTGAGTGGATTGTTGCGTGTATTGTTGAGGGGATGGTTGAGTGGATTGTTGCGTGTATTGTTGAGGGGATGGTTGAGTGAATGGTAAAGTGAATGGTTGCGTGGATTGTTGAGTGGATGGTTGAGGGGATGGTTGAGTGAATGGTAAAGTGAATGGTTGCGTGTATTGTTGAGTGGATGGTTGAGGGGATGGTTGAGTGGATGGTTGAGTGGATTGTTGCGTGTATTGTTGAGTGGATGGTTGAGGGGATGGTTGAGTGGATGGTTGAGTGGATTGTTGCGTGTATTGTTGAGTGGATGGTTGAGGGGATGGTTGAGTGGATTGTTGCGTGTATTGTTGAGTGGATGGTTGAGTGGATGGTTGAGTGGATGGTTGAGTGGGTGGTTGAGTGGATGGTTGAGGGGATGATTGCGTTGAGCTTGAGAGGGTTGTTGATGTCTTGAGTGAATGTAATTGAATGGATGGTTGAGTGGATGATTGAGTGGATGATTCAGTTTAGCTGGAGAGAGTGGTTGGTACCTGGTTAGAAAGTGGTTGAGTTGATGGTTGAGTGGACAGTTGCGTGTGTGATTCACTGCATGGTTGAGTGGATGATTGTGTGTAACTGGAGAGGGTGTTTGGTGCCTGGGGAGAATGTAGCTGAGTGGATGGCTGAGTTGATGGTTGAGTGGAGCTGGAGATAGTGGTTGGTAAGAATGTGGTTGAGAAGATGATGGAGTGGATGGTTGCGTGGATGGTTTAGTGGAGCTGGAGAGAGTGGTTGGTACATGGTTAGAATTTGACTGAGTGGATGGTTGAGTGGATGGTTGAATGTATGGTTGAATGGATGGGTGAATGAATGGTTGAATGTATGTTTGAATAGATTGTTGAATAGATGGTTGAGCGGATGGTTTAGTGGATAGTGGAATGTATGGTAGAGTGGATAATTGAGTGGATGATTGCCTGGATGGTTGAGTGGATGGTTGAGTGGATGGTTGAGTGGATGGTTGAGTGGATGGTTGAGTGGATGGTTGAGTGGATGGTTAAGTGAATGGTAGAGTGGATGGTTGTGTGGAGCTGGAAAGGGTGGTTGATACCTGGGGAGAATGTGGTTCCGTGGATGGTTTAGTGGATGGTTGAGTGGATTGTTGCGGGATGGTTGAGTGGATATTTCAGTCCATGGTTGAATGGATGGTTGCGTGAGCTGGATAGGGTTGTTGGTGCCTTGAGAGAATGTGGTTGAATAGTTGGTTGAGTGGATTATTAAGTGGAGCTGGAGAAAGTGGTTGGTACTTGATAAGCAAGTGGTTGAGAAGATGGTTGAGATGATGGTTGAGTTGATGATTGAATGGATGGTTGAGTTTAGCTGGAGAGAGTTGTTGGTACCTGGTTAGAATGTGGTTGAGTGGATTGTTGAGTGAATGTTTGAGTTGATGGTTGAGTGGATAGTTGCGTGGATAGTTAAATGGATGGTTGAAAGGATGGTTGAGTGGATGGTTTAGTGTATTGTTGCGTGGATAGTTAAATGGGTGGTTGAAAGGATGGTTGAGTGGATGGTTTAGTGTATTGTTGCGTGGATAGTTAAATGGGTGGTTGAAAGGATGGTTGAGTGGATGTTTGAATGTATTGTTGCGTGGATAGTTAAATGGGTGGTTGAAAGGATGGTTGAGTGGATGGTTTAGTGTATTGTTGCGTGGATAGTTAAATGGGTGGTTGAAAGGATGGTTGAGTGGATGGTTTAGTGTATTGTTGCGTGGATAGTTAAATGGGTGGTTGAAAGGATGGTTGAGTGGATGGTTGAGTGGATAGTTGCGTGGATAGTTAAATGGGTGGTTGAAAGGATGGTTGAGTGGATGTTTGAATGTATTGTTGCGTGGATAGTTAAATGGGTGGTTGAAAGGATGGTTGAGTGGATGGTTTAGTGTATTGTTGCGTGGATAGTTAAATGGGTGGTTGAAAGGATGGTTGAGTGGATGGTTTAGTGTATTGTTGCGTGGATAGTTAAATGGGTGGTTGAAAGGATGGTTGAGTGGATGGTTTAGTGTATTGTTGCGTGGATAGTTAAATGGGTGGTTGAAAGGATGGTTGAGTGGATGGTTTAGTGTATTGTTGCGTGGATAGTTAAATGGGTGGTTGAAAGGATGGTTGAGTGGATGTTTGAATGTATTGTTGCGTGGATAGTTAAATGGGTGGTTGAAAGGATGGTTGAGTGGATGTTTGAATGTATTGTTGCGTGGATAGTTAAATGGGTGGTTGAAAGGATGGTTGAGTGGATGTTTGAATGTATTGTTGCGTGGATAGTTAAATGGGTGGTTGAAAGGATGGTTGAGTGGATGTTTGAATGTATTGTTGCGTGGATAGTTAAATGGGTGGTTGAAAGGATGGTTGAGTGGATGGTTTAGTGTATTGTTGCGTGGATAGTTAAATGGGTGGTTGAAAGGATGGTTGAGTGGATGGTTTAGTGTATTGTTGCGTGGATAGTTAAATGGGTGGTTGAAAGGATGGTTGAGTGGATGTTTGAATGTATTGTTGCGTGGATAGTTAAATGGGTGGTTGAAAGGATGGTTGAGAGGATGTTTGAATGTATTGTTGCGTGGATAGTTAAATGGGTGGTTGAAAGGATGGTTGAGTGGATGTTTGAATGTATTGTTGCGTGGATAGTTAAATGGGTGGTTGAAAGGATGGTTGAGTGGATGTTTGAATGTATTGTTGCGTGGATAGTTAAATGGGTGGTTGAAAGGATGGTTGAGTGGATGGTTTAGTGTATTGTTGCGTGGATAGTTAAATGGGTGGTTGAAAGGATGGTTGAGTGGATGGTTTAGTGTATTGTTGCGTGGATAGTTAAATGGGTGGTTGAAAGGATGGTTGAGTGGATGTTTGAATGTATTGTTGCGTGGATAGTTAAATGGGTGGTTGAAAGGATGGTTGAGTGGATGTTTGAATGTATTGTTGCGTGGATAGTTAAATGGGTGGTTGAAAGGATGGTTGAGTGGATGGTTTAGTGTATTGTTGCGTGGATAGTTAAATGGGTGGTTGAAAGGATGGTTGAGTGGATGGTTTAGTGTATTGTTGCGTGGATAGTTAAATGGGTGGTTGAAAGGATGGTTGAGTGGATGTTTGAATGTATTGTTGCGTGGATAGTTAAATGGGTGGTTGAAAGGATTGTTGAGTGGATGGTTGAGTGGATGGTTGAGTGGATGGTTGAGTGGATAGTTGAGTGGATTGTTGAGAGGAGCTGGAGAGAGTGGTTGGTACCTGGTAAGAAAGTGGTTGAGAAGATGGATGAGAAGATGGTTGAGTGCATGATTGAGTAGATGGTTGAGTGGATGACTGAATGGATGGTGACTAAGGAGGTTTGGGCTGAGACTTAGTCTACAGGGACATGGTGGACAGGCACTTAAACCGTCTGGAGTGTGTAAGCTTGTGGCTACGATTTGCATGCACAATTTCAGCATGTTGGACAGGTAGTGCATGGTTCCGTCGCCCTGCTACTGAATGAGTGCGTGGCGCGACGCTGTGAGGTGTGAATTTCGCGTGAAATGCTTTTACATCTTTCCGCGGTTGTTTGTAGCGTGAACTTCATGTTCGGGATGATGGCGGCCGGCTGTTGCTGAATTGCCTGGTTTTCTTTTTCGGTTCACAAATGCATTTTGCAGGAGACTCCTGGGAGTCGTCCTCTGGGGCTGCGGGGTTCATGCTTTGTGGGGCGCTTTCGGCGGGTCGCCCTGCGGAGGGGAGGTCGAGCCATGTGGGATAACACCCGGGTCAATGAAGTCTTTCTGGTGACTGCCGATTTCATCGACGATGAATTGTATTTTTCGTGGAACACTTTTGTGTTGGCATTCTGGCGGCAGCATTATGCACAGTGTATCTGTGCTGGCTGTTGGCTTGCCGATACTCTTGTCTATTCCATTGTTCACATAGGGCAGTGAGAAGCATTTTGTGTGATATTCACTGGCACAGGAACAGAGCACAATGGGGACAATCCGGTGCCATGAAGTTGGAACCGCGACTAACTAACTAACAGAGTTGTTGGTACCTTCTTAGAATGTCGTTGAGTGGATTTTTGAGTGGATGGTTGAGTGGATAGTTAAGTAGATGGTTGAGTGGATGATTGAGTGGATGCTTGAGTTGAGCTGGAGAGAGTTGTTGGTACCTTCTTAGAATGTTGTTGAGTGGATGTTTGAATTGAAGGTTGAGTGGGTGGTTAAGTAGATGGCTGAGGGGATGCTTGGGTATGTGGTTGAGTGAAGCTGGAGAGAGTGAGTAGTAGCAGGTAAGAAAGTGGTTGCGAAAATGGTGGAGTGGATGATGGAGTGGATCTTTGAGTATATGGTTGACGGGATGGTTAAATCGAGCTTGAGAGTGGTTGGTGACTGGTGAAAATGTGGTTGAGTGCATGTCAGAGTGGATAATAGAGTGGATGGTTGAGTGGTGGATGGTTGAAAATAAAGGTGAGATATATGAAGATAAAGGGAGAGAGAGAGAGAGAGAGAGAGAGAGAGAGAGAGAGAGAGAGAGAGAGACTGAGACAAACACGGATATATGAAGAGAAAGGTGTGTGTGTGTGAGAGAGAGAAGAGAGAGAGAGAGAGAGAGAGAGAGAGAGAGAGAGAGAGAGAGAGAGAGAGAGAGAGAGAGAGAGAGTTAGACAGACACGGATACGTGAACAGATAGGTGAAGAGGAATGTGAGATATATGAAGAGAAAGTTGAGATGTATGAAGAGGAAGGTGAGATGTAAGAAGAGGAACGTGATGAGAAGGGTGAGATATATGAAGAGGAAGGTGAGATATATGAAGAGAAAGGTGATATATATATATATATATATATATATATATATATATGTGTGTGCGTGTGTGTGTGTCGGACGGACGGACGGACGGACGGACGGACGGACAGACAGACAGACAGAGGTAGTTGGGTAGTGGAATAATCCAGCTGTAGAACCGAATGACAGAGTCCGATTGTTGTGCCGGCTCAAGTCGAGCGGTAAATGTTCATAAACTGCCGGAGAGCACGCCCTTGACTGCTCACATCCGGTCAACATCGAGGAACCCATTCTCATCCTATACCGGACCAAATTGGGCCCACCGGCCGTGAAAGTGGAGTCAGAAAGGGCGCGATATTGGCGAACAATTCTTCCATTTCTTTCATCACCGACGCCCGCAGTAGCCGTGTTATAGGGGCGGGGAGATGGCGGCTGATTGTTGTCGGTGACATTTGGCAGTCGGCAGATTTCAATACAAACATGGGACCCGGGGTTTTTGTTGTTCTGGCACTGGGGCAATCGGCGAGGATGTACTAGCTGGCGAAGCAGGCTGGGATTGTCCATGTGGAACCCTGGGTGTCTGTCGGACAGACTGGGTCCTCTTGATTGATGGGGGAGACGATATTGAAGAAATAGACAATGAGGTGGTGGAAATGATGAATATCTTCTTGTTTATTGCGTTCTTGGGGGTTTATCTATGTGTAAGTGATAGGCTGAGAGAGAGGGGGCGGAGAGGGATAGGGGGAAAGGGAAAGGGGAAAGAGAGCATGAGAGACGGAGAGAGATAAGCAGGGGACAGAGACAGGGGGAGAGAAACAGACCCACAGAGAGAGAGATAGGGTGAGAGAGAAAAAGAAAAGAGAGAGGCAGAGAGATGCCAAGAGAGAGAGAGAGAGAGAGAGAGAGAGAGAGTGAGGGGGAGGAGGAGAGACAGACAGACAAACATACTTAGGCATTTGCTATTCCAAAGAGCGGCTGTCATGGTCTGAAGGTGGCAGGTTCGAATCCCGGCACGCCTACAGCCATAGATCTGTTTGTTGTCCAGCCTGCTGTCTCCTGTCCACTTGATCGCCAAGTAGTTTCCATCAAGTAGTGACCTTCAATAACTGTTTATCAAAACCCACACAACTTAATATTGGTGTGCCTCGGGGCTCAATACTAGGTCCGCTGCTTTTTGCAGTGTATATTAACGATCTTCCTTTACTTCGTGTGACTTATTTGCGGACGATTGTACACACTAGTAAAGAGAACCGTATTGACTTAGCGAGCTCTTTACAAAACGAACTTAATAACCTTAGTAGATGGAAAACCGCATGTTAATTAACATCGACAAAACCAAATTTATGCTAATAACGACCAGACAAAATCTTCAGACACTAGCCATAACTGGAGCACCGCTCGAGTTCCACGTGGACACGTTACCTATAGTTCATGTAAATGAACACAAAACATTAGGTCTTTTAATTGACAGACATTTAAACTGGAGCTCTCATGTTCACGTCCTTACCAAGAGAATAGCACAACATGTTTACCAACTTGCTAAAATTCAGCACTTTCTTGATGAAAGCACACGAAAAATACTCTATGCATCCTATATCCAATCACCTATCGATTATTGTTCCACAGTCTGGGATGCTTGCCCTAAATCTAATATGAAACGACTGTGTTCTCTTCAAAACTGCTCTTTACGTCTAGTTTCTGGCATAAAGCACTTTGAAAGTGATGAAAGTAATAAGTTATACAGTCATCTAAGAATTCTACCACTTCAAATGCGCTTCCTTTTTAACAAAGACAAATTAGTGAATAAAATTATATCTGAAAATACCCCAGAGTATCTTCTACCGTTAATTCAATCTAATGCAATGAACAGTAAGCGCTTAAATTTATTGTATGTTCCGAAGCCTAGATTGGACTTACACAAAACATGTTTCGCGTATTTTGGTGCTCATTTGTGGAATAGCCTTCCATCAGATCTGAAAACTCCAATGAGTCCCTATACATTCAACCGAAAACTCTTTCAATACTTACTCCAAACCGACTATATTCCTGCATAAACCACCTACTGGTATCATTTCTCACTACCATTCGTCACTGTGTGTGTGTATCTGTGTATGTATGAGTGAGAGAGTGGGTGGGAGAGTGCGTGAGAAAGAGTGAGTGAGAGTGAGTATGAAACACAGAGAGTGAGAGAGTATATATGCGTGTGTGCCTGAGTGAGTGAAAGTGTGTGTGTGTGTGTGTGTGTGTGTGTGTGTGTGTGTGTGTGTGTGTGTGTGTGTGTGTGTGTGCATGTGTGTGCACGCATGTGTGAGAGATTGAGTGCGATAATGAGTGAGTGTGAGAGAGAGGTTGTGTGTCTGCCTGTCATGTGACATTTTATGCCATATTATTTTCTGTATCCTCATCTTTCATATTAGCATTTTTACTGCTACTTGAAATTAACATACACTGCTTATCTCATCATGTTTATGTCAATTCCAGGAATTATCTTACCGAATTGCATCACTATTTTATTTTTACGTTACACAATATACAACATATATTCATTCACCATTTTCCCCCAAATATGAATTTTCTTGTGAGAATGCTCACGATAGTCGTCAGTGTAGGCGTGTGTAAAGTGTGGGAGTTTATTCATATTTGTTTTAGTGATTATGCGAGGCAGTGTGTATGCGTGAATATGTGAGTGGGTGGGTGTGTGTGTATGTGTGTGTTTTTATATGTGTGTATGTGGGTGTATGTGTGTGCATGTCTATGTGTGTGTGAATGTGCATACGTGTGTATATATATGCGTATGTTGTGTGCTTGTGTGTGTGTATGTGTGAGTATGTTTGTATGTGTGTGAATGTGTGTATGTGTGTGAATGTTTGTATGTGTGTGTATATGTGTGCTTGTGTGTGTGTGTGTGAGTATATATGTGTGTTTATGTGTGCATACATATGTGTTTATATGTATGTGTGTATATGTATGTGTGTGTGTGTATGTGCGTGTATCTTCGTGTATGTATGTGTATATGTTTGTGTGTGTATTGTGCATGCATGCAGTGTATGCGAGGGAGTGTGTATTCGTGTGTTATGTGTGAACGTGTGCACGTGTGCGTAATTATGTGTATATGGGTGTGTATGTGTGTATGTGTGTAGGAGTGTGTATGTGCGTGGGTATATGTATGTATTTGCGTGTGTATGTTGTGTATGTATGTTTGTTTGTGTGTGTGTGTGTGTGTGTGTGTGTGTGTCTGTGTGTGTGTGTGTGTGTGTGTGTGTGTGTGTGTGTGTGTGTGTGTGTGTGTGTGAAAAGAGAGAGAGAGAGTTGAGCGCACACATGTCATGTAACATGCTATTCCATAGTTTGTGTGTATTCTCATCTTTCATATTATCATTTTGATTGCCACTTTATTTTATCATGTATAATATGAACACATGTACATTACTGTAGCGTGAGTGAGAGTTAGAAAGTGTGCGTGAAAGAGAGAGAGAGTGAATGAGTGTGAGAGTGTGTGTGTGTGTGTGAGTCTAAAAAAACAAGACAGACAGACAGACGGACAGACAGACAGACAGACAGGCAGACAGACAGGCAGACAGACAGACAGACAGACAGACAGACAGACAGACAGACAAGAGAGTTGAGCGCACGCATGTCATGTAACATGCAATTCCATATTTTTTATGTATTCTCATCTTTCATATTACGACGTATCATTTTGTATGCCACTTGATTTTATCATGTATAATATGAACACATGCACATTACTGTAGAGTGAATGAGAGAGTTAGTGAGTGTGGGAGAGGGAGAGGGAGTGTGTGTGTGTGTGTGTGTGTGTGTGTGTGTGTGTGTGTGTGTGTGTGTGTGTGTGTGTGTGTGTGTGTGTGTGTGTGTGTGTGTGTGTGAAGAAAAATAGAGCCAGAGAGAAAGTTGAATTGTATCACTAATTGTTGTTACAAAATGTATATGTATAATTTTTCTTCATTTTTTTACGATGTTGCGAGAATGCTCACGACAATCGTCACTGTATGTGTGTGTAAAGTGTGGGAGATTGTTCATACTAGTAGGTTGGGGGTATTGGCGGGTGTGTGTGTGTGTGTGTGTGTGTGTGTGTGTGTGTGGGTGAGTGGGTTGGGATGTGTGGGTGGGTGAGGGGAGATTGTGTGGGTGGGGGTTGCGTGGTTGGGAATGTGTGTTTAGCTGGGCAGTTTGGGGTGAGTGGGTGGATTAGGATATGTGGGTGGGTGATTATTGGTGGGTTATGTGATGGGTGGGGGGTATGTGCGTGGGAGGGGAGATGTGTGTAGTGGGGGAGGTGTGTGAGTGGGGGATATGTGGATGGGGGAATGTATGTGTGCCTGGAGTGTGTGTGTGTGTGTGGGTTGGTGGAGGTGTTGGTGTGGGGGATACGTGGTGGTGGGAGATGTGTGACTGGGTGGGGAAATGTGTATAGGTGGGGGTGGGTGTGGGGATGTGTGTATGGGTGAGGGATGTGTGTGTGGGATGTTTGGGTGTATGGTTGGAAGTCAGTGTGTGTTGGTGGGTGGAGGGTTGTATGGTGGGATTGTGTGTGTGGGTGGGTGGGTGAGAGATGTGTGGTTGAATGGGTGTGTAGGAGATGTGTGTGGGTTGGGGGATGGGTGTCGGGATGTGTGTGTGGGTGGGGGATATGTCTGTGTGGGTGGATGTGTGTGGGTGGCGTAAGTATGGGTGGGTGGATGATGTATGTGTGGGTGGTTAGGGTATTTGTAGGTGGGGAATGTGTGGGTGGGTAGGAGTTGTGTGGGAAGATGTGTGTATGGGTGAGGGATGTGTGTGGGGGATGTGTGTCTGGGTGGGGATGTGTGTATGGGTGTGGTGTTGTGTGGAAGGGGAGATGGGTATGGCTGAGGTATGTGTGTGTGGGTAAGTCGTGGATGTGGTTGGGTGTGGATGTGCGAGAGAGTTAAGAATGTATGTGAGCGTGGCGGATGTGTGTTTGGCTGGGTTGTTAGGTGTGTGAGTGTGGGTGGGTAGATGGATAGATGTATGTGTTGATGAGTGGGTGGGGGATGTGTGGGTGTGAGTGGTTGAGGGATAAGTACGTTAGTGCCGGGATGTGTGAGGGAGATGAGTGTATGGGTGGCGGGTGTGTTTTTGGGTGGCGGATGTGTGTGGTTGGGGAATGAGTGGGTGGTGGGGTGTGTGTGGGTGGGAAGTGTGTGTTTGTGAATGGGGGATGTGTTGGTGGGTGGGTATGTGTGTGAGGGTTGTGTGTATGGGTGGGGAGATTTGTGTGCAGGTGGGGATGTGTTGTCAAAGACTCGACCGCATCCCCTCCGCCAGGGAGAGCGGTCAACCCTGAAGAGACCAGGAGGAGATACGGTGCCCGAGGCAAGGGCAGGGGAGATGAGGTAATGGGAGAAGGTTGGCCACTCCCTCATGAGACACGCAGGCGGTGTTCAGAGAGTTAGCACTCTAATCACGATAGTACCACACCTCGTGAAGCCATAGCACAGTTGAGTAGACACTCAACAGGCCACGTTTGCCAGCAGAGTGCGATGTGAGGTAACACGCACGAAGGTGAAGGTCACCCCGCGTGGTGTGTAACCACGGGAGAGAGGTTAGGCAGACGGGAGACTGGACTTGAGGCGTTCACATCGTTTAGAATAGCGTTAGGAGTTTTGTGTTCACTAATAGATAGAACTAGCATAGGGTTAGCAGTTTGTGTTAGATAATTCTGTGGCTGTATATTGTGTATTGCATTAGCGACTGTTTACCGCTTGTAAGCGAGCCAACGGCAATAAAATGGACCATACATTTTGCCTCCCACACGACTTGCAAGTTGTCTTGTATGGGTGTGTGAGAAGTACCCGATGAGGCCTGTCAGTTGAGTCGTTGACAGGCCAGGGTAATTGTGGTGTCAGAAAGTGGTGCTTGGACGAAAGCGCCAAGCTAATACCCACAGTAAAAGGGTAATTGTTCAAGAAGTGAAGCTTGAACGAAAAGTTCAAGCTAATCCACTCATCCACGGACTCCAGACTAGGGTTTAATTTTTGTGGTAACAATAATTTGTGCAGACAGGAGAATTTGCGAGCTAGAAATATGCCTATCGTGACAAAATAGTGTTTAATTGTGTTTATGATATATTTATTGAATGAAATCATGTATTCTTCGAAGCTGTAAGTATTAATATTCTTATTTTCTTATATTTATTCATATATTTACCAATTTATTCTTGAATAAGCACCAAACATGATTCACGGCGCAGGAATACACAGGCAGCCGACAATATTGATTTTTGAGATCTAAAAATAGCGCTGCGCGATGACGTAGAGTGATTGACAGACAGTTGTTCTGCGTCATTAGCATAAAGCAGTCGAGTGTTTACAAGATCGCTTAGCGGCGGCCCGCCTGAATCTGTGCTGTATATTGTTTATTATTTACTTATTTAAGTTACTAAATGAATATATTTATTTATTGACACATTATTATGTTATTTTGATTTCTTTACAAGCATTTATTCATTTTTGGGTCTATTTTCTCTTTGCTTATCGTCACGATGGAACTATTTTCGGGCTAAGCATCTGATACTTAGCTGCACAACGTTTACAGAAATTAACTAGGTTAGTAACGAAAGGCAATTATTGTTTAAAACAAAGACAGGACATTGACATTAAAATTAATTAATACATATTCTAGGTGTTCGTAAGTCTGTCATTGTCTAAGTCATTGTCCTTAGTTGTCGAGTAAATCATATCGTTTAGTAGGCGTGTTTACTGCTGCCCTATATATCAGAGGGCAAACAACAGCTGTGCACATACACCTGTGGGCCAAATACCGTGTGCTACGTACGAAACGTGTCGCCACCCCAGTGTACCAAACAAGGTGACCTGTGTCAAAGGAGCTTCGTTCCCACATTAAGCTGAGTACACTTATATATTTTGTCATGCAATTTGATTAATAGTGCATCTCTTTTTCAGCCTGTAACGCGTTGACATATTTGTATACTCTGTTTTTCTGCAAGATAAATCTGGGCAGGGTATAAACAGAAAGCACAACTGATAGTGATCAGATAAGAACAAACATAACATATCAAAGATAAATAACTGATTAAAGTCATCATTGCCTATCACTGTTAGCCAAGTACTAAAGTAAGATGGCAACTTTATCAGATTTCATAAAAGCAGGCAAAGAACTAGAATTAACAGGAAAAGAACTACAACAATATGCTGATCAGAAATTTAAAGAAACAAAAGAGGAACAAACACGAAAAGAGAATGCGGAGAGGGACGAACGCGCACGAGAAAGAGAACATGATAAGGAGATGAAACAAAAACAATTAGATCAAGAGAAAGAATTAAAACAAAAGGAATTAGATCTAAAGCAAAAAGAGATAGATGAAATGGCAAGAGTTAAAGAAAGACAAATTCAAGTAGAATCAGAGACACAATTAAAAATGAAAAGCATGGATGTAGACTCACACGCAGAGATCTCTGCCACTAAACTAAGAAGTCAACAAGAGGAAAATAAGTTCAACAAATACAAAAATATTATCAAACCATATTGTAAAGAGGACTCCATATCTGCCTGGACAGAGAATGTAGAGTATCAATTTAAATATCACCAAGTTCCTTTAGATATGTGGGCTCCGATTTACATGAAGAATCTAAGTGGTGAGCCCCTTAAAGTAATAGAGTCTATTCCTATTGAACTTAGATCTAGCTATCAATACATCCATGATAGGATTATGCAGCACTTTTTACTTGATGCCCCTGGGTATCAGGTTCAGTTCTCAAATTTAAAACCTAAACCTAGTGAAACTTTTATAGATTATTTTTCAAATGTGCAGAGTGTACTAAACAGGTGGCTTAAAGCAGCTAACATAGGAAAAGACTTTGATAGATTAAAAAACCTAATAGCTATGGACAAGTGTATATCTACTATACCTTCTCCTTTTGCTAAGTTTTTGCAGCAGTCAGACATTGAAAACATCGAGCAGTTCGAAAAAAAAGGCTCAGCATATTTTTCTTCTAACAGAGAGATTTTTAAGACCTCAAGTGACTCTGAGATAGTTTCCTTTGTCAAAGACCAATCAAAAAACTTTCAAGGTAACAGAAAACCTTTTCAGAAGTATGATAAGAAAGACAGAAAAGTTTCCAAATGCATGTACTGTCAACTAATGCACGACACTTATGCTATGTGCGACAAATCGCCGAATTATCCGGCGCATCTTGAAAATGTGATCAAGAAGCAGCAAAGCAAACGGTCTGCATACAGGCGTGCAATCAAATGTTTTTTTTTGTTCCTCTTATGGCCATTATTCTAATAAGTGCCTTGGCCGCCAACGTTTGAAAGCTAACAACGCTATGTTGATTGACACCTCTTCAGATAGTGGTAGT
Organism: Cepaea hortensis; assembly: GCA_963921405.1. Classification (NCBI taxonomy): domain Eukaryota; kingdom Metazoa; phylum Mollusca; class Gastropoda; order Stylommatophora; family Helicidae; genus Cepaea; species Cepaea hortensis. Next base: position 100,364,710 of record OY992891.1, read on the forward strand.
GAGAATGAGTGTGAGATTGAAAGTGACTTACCAACTAACCAAGCAGAGGATGTGTGTGCTGCTAACGATATATTAAGCTTTGACAGCTGTGAACGATGTCACCAATTCCATGCAGACGGAAGACTAGAATGTGGACATACAGTACCATGCTCATCTGTGAGTGTGAATGCAGCATTAGCCTCCAGAGGCAAGTTAGTGTTCCACAATGCAATGGTCAATGATGTACCATGTCAATGTTTGCTGGACAGCGGCAGCACCCTTATCGGTCTTCGGAAAGAACTAGTGAGCCCGGGTGATTACACAGGTGACACTGTCAGATGCCGAACCTTTTCGGGTAACATTGAGACTTACCCTTTGGCAAAAGCCCGTATTGATTCTCCGTTTCTTTCTGGTACCTTTACTTGTGCAATACTTAACAACCCTTGTACTGATTTAATTTTGGGGTGTTTACCTCAACTGAAACAATGTACTAATGAGGAAATAGTTGCATGGGAGAAATTAAATGCAGCTAATGCAACAACAAGAGCAGACAGTGTGAAACATCAAGACACACTACAAGATGAGAGACTACTGTTGCTTTCCCCAACTGGCACAGATGACACCAGCAGACAGAAATTTATAGAACAGCAAAAAGCTGATACTAGTGTGTCTCCATACTTAAAATTGTTAAAAGATAAAGCCAAAGTGACCAAAAATGCATCTTGGGTTTTTAGACTTAACAATGGTATTTTAACTAGATATTATACTACTGGTAACCATGAGATTCAGCAAACGGTGTTACCTGAACAACATCGTCTAACTGTGCTAAAGATTGCACATGAGTCACCGTTTGCTGGTCATCTTGCATATGATAAGACCAGGGCCAGAATTCAGGCTCATTTCTATTGGCCAGGTTTTTGCAATGACATAAAATTATTTTGTCGTTCGTGTAATGTCTGTCAACAATTGGTACGTAAAGGTAAACATCCTACAGCTGAAGTACAGCCTTCTACACTGGCTTCTAGGCCATTTGAAAGTGTGGCGGTAGATATTGTTGGACCCCTAAACCAGGTGTCCAGCAAAGGAAATCGCTTCATATTGACAATGGTCGACCTATGTACAAGGTGGGTTGAGGCAGTAGCTTTGAAATACATCACCTCCAAAGACGTTGCCAATGTATTTCTACACCTGTTCTCACGATTCGGATTCCCACGGACCATTTTATCCGATCGTGGAACTCAGTTCATATCGGCTGCAACGCAAGCCCTTACAAAAATGTTAGGCATTAAGCAACATTTTACGACAGCTTACCATCCAGCCAGCAATGGAATAGTAGAGAAAATTAATGGGGACCTAAAGCACATGCTGGCTAAGGTTACAGCAGAAAACCCAGCTGATTGGGATACACTGTTACCAACAGTGCTGTTCGCCTATCGGGAGATTCCCCATTCTAGCACGGGTTTCTCACCCTTTGAATTAGTTTACGGGGCTAACCCACGTGGACCCCTAACTATTTACCATCAGGTACTAACAAATTCGATAGAAATTCCTACCCCAAAAACACCTTATGAAATGGTGACAGAGACACGAGACAAGATCATGAAATCGTGTGTTATAGCTAAGGCAGCTTTGGAGAGGAAGGGTCAAATCTACCGCCAATATGCCAACAAAGGGACAAGAACAATTGAACTTGAACCAGATCAAGACATACTCTTGCTACTTCCAGACAAAAGAAATTTACTATTAACCTCATGGCAAGGGCCATTCAAGGTGGTACGCAGAATTTCAGATGTTGACTATGAAATATCGATAAACGGACACTTAAAGATATTCCATGTCAACATGTTGAAACCTTACTATACAAGACAAGAAACAGAAGTAGTGACAGACGAACAGAGTGCACCAACACCCAGTGATCAGACGACAGACATACACAACGCAACTACACTAGTTAGCGAGACTGGCAGTTCCGACAATGGCAATACACCCAGTGAGTTAACAGAATACACACTTAGCACCACCACGGTACTGAATCAGGTAGACGACGACGGAATGGAACTACCTGTTCCCATTGTAGACAAAACTGCGACAGTGGACAGCATACATATAGATCAGGGACTAACAGACATTCAACGACGACAATTAGTGGAGTTAGTTACTGAATACAAAGACTTATTCTCTGACATCCCAGGTAGGACGGACAGAATCGAACACTCCATTCTTCTTTCGGATTCTAAGCCTATTAAATGTAGGCCGTACTCTATCCCACTCAGCTATAGGGAAAATCTAAATAAGGAAATTCTTAATTTAGAAGCTAGCGGGATTATCCAAAAGTCTACATCAGAGTACTCTTTTCCAATCGTCCTAATTAAGAAGAAGGATTCCACAATTCGTCTGTGCGTGGACTATCGGAAACTCAATAACATCACTAAGATCGACGCAGAACCTATTCCTTCCTGCGAAGATCTTATCTTGGACATGTCTACTTCTAAAATCTTTTCAAAACTAGATCTTACTAAAGGATACTGGCAGGTCCCGATGCAAGCTCAATCTATGCATCTTACTGCGTTTTCAACACCTTTAGGACTATACGAGTGGCGATTTCTTCCTTTCGGACTTCGAAATGCTCCTGCCACTTTCGTACGCTTAACTAGAGATCTGTTACATGGAGTGACGAATACTGTGACCTATATAGATGATATATGTGTCCATACTGAAGACTGGACTACACACTTACTGAAACTGAGACATGTCTTTGATAGGTTGCGACTCTTCGGTCTCACTGTCAAACCGAGCAAAGTCGAATTAGGCCTAAAAGAAATTGAATTTTTGGGTCATGTCATCTCTCAAGGTCAACTGAAGACTGACAATAGGATTATTACAAAAATTATGAATCTAACCATGCCTACTACGAAAAAGCAGGTTAGAAGTCTTTTAGGATTAGTTAATTACTACAGTAAATTTATTCCAAACCTAGCTGAAATTACAAGTGTATTTTCTAATGTGCTAAAAGCATCAGTAAAATTGGATGTGAAAGATGCATTATTAATTTCTGCATTGTCAAAATTGAAAATTCTTTTTAGTAATGTTCCCATCCTCCGCTTGCCTAACCCTGGGCTCGTTTATTATCTTAGGACAGATGCCAGCAGGATCTCCATCGCTGCAGTCCTAGGCCAATTTTATGAGGGCATCTTCCATCCGATTTGCTACGTGAGCCGTAAGATCACACCTACCGAGTCCAGATATTCGATAGCAGAACTGGAGGCCCTGAGCGTCATCTACTCAGTGAGAAAGCTCCACCGCTTTCTGGCGGGTGTGCACTTCATTATCCAGACCGACAATTCTCCCATTACGGTCATTCAGACTGGTGTGCACCGAAACGACAGGATATACAGGTGGTCTCTTATCCTTCAAAACTATACGTTCAGTATAGAGCATATTAAGGGGAAAGACAACACCCTAGCTGATACCCTTAGTAGACCATCTGGGGTAGAAATACCTGAAATCCAACAGTTAAATGTAGAGTGATGGTTGGTACATGGGTATCTGATAATATAAGATGTAAAATAGCTTACATACATATCCACATTATTGGCGTAATCATGTACCAAAACACTGAACTATCATGTGTCCGTGGACATCAGATTAAGAACTGTGCTGCTATACTTAGATACCACCGTGTGAACTAGGACAGCTCATTTCCAACTAAGCTCCATTCCGGTGTATCATATATATGAACCGCAGAAAACAGTGTCAGAACAGTGCTTAATTACAGACACGAAAAGACAGAGCTACAACACCAGCGAACTCTACACGTGCACTACCGAGAGAACATTAAGATGACTGTGTAATGTATTTCAGATACCCAGGCAAAGTGTGTGGTTATATTATGCCTATACAACCATTGCACATACATGAAGGCAACTACTAACCTGTGTAAACCAAATACTATGTATATAAACTTATTGTGATATGTAATATAATATTTTAAGATAGTGATAAATTAGATGTAGGTTAGGAACTATAACAGTTCTCATTTATTTTAATAATGTAGTTAGTACAGTAATTAACCCATTAAAATTAGATTAGAATATTAGTTTAGACATAAGAATAGTTTATTACAAGTTAAATTAAATTTATGATATGAATAGTACCATTTAGATTGTTATATTTCACTTAGTTTCATTGTAGTTAGTTTATTCCATCTTAATGAAACCATACCATCTTTCAAATATTACCATTTATTAGTATCATCATTTGACATCATAATAGATTAAAAAGAGTAGATAAGGTAACATACAGCATTTACACCAGTTAGATTAAGAACATCACTCATATAATTCCTTTGTGCATTTAAAAACATTATTTAGCATAGTATTTAGAAAAGTACATAAATTGTGGTCACATAATCCATTTAATTAAGGTACATAACTCACATCACAACAATTGCATTTAAATAGTTAGATTACATCACTTAGATTAGAAAAAAATAAGAAGTAATATAATCATATCATATAATTAACATAACAAATTTAATAAATTTAGGTAACACATTAAATACTTAGTTATAGAATTAGAATGGTATGTTAGAATGTAAAGTTTTCGTTAGTGAAATTGTGTTAGTGTGAATGTGTTGTCTGTAATATAGTTTAGAACTTAGATTACAGTATTTTGGGTTTCATAACAAGTGAATGTAGTCACGAATTAGTGTTATACACCTGTTTGTGGCCACATTGAACCAAATTATGACACTCAAAAAACTAACATACATACACATAGAATTTATAAATAGAGGATAGAAATTAGATTAGTAGATTTATTACATCCAAACACACAAACAAACAGAAAAACAAACATATAAATTGCATACACTATTTGTAGATCAAAGACAGATAACTATGGGGCCAGGGGACATAATAGACAACGAAGAACTAAATTAACAGTGAAATAAAGTCTTACGCGCGGAAGCGAAGGAGGTAAAGCCTGTCGCACACACTCTTGTAGAATGGTTGTTAAATATTATATGGGGGACATGAAATAATTCATGTGTTGACCCTAAGAAAGTCAACTTTGTATGGGTAGTAAGTTAATTTACTATGTGAGGGCAGGTCTTATAAGACAACGGTCCGGTTCAGACATACCTCTGATAAATATAATATAGCATGTGAGAAGGGGCTCACGCCAACCAGTCAAGTTTGTGGCGATTGCCAGTAGCCAAGTAAGGCTTTGCTACATTGTGACAATAGTTATTAATAGTCTATTGGAATGCCCAAAGCCAGGTTATCTAGAGTCTTTGACAAAAATTAGAGACACTAATTTTTTGTTTAGGAACCTCTTGCGTCACAACCAATGAGTGAAAGTTGATGACGCAACACAAGAGGGGTGGGTGTGTGTCAAAGACTCGACCGCATCCCCTCCGCCAGGGAGAGCGGTCAACCCTGAAGAGACCAGGAGGAGATACGGTGCCCGAGGCAAGGGCAGGGGAGATGAGGTAATGGGAGAAGGTTGGCCACTCCCTCATGAGACACGCAGGCGGTGTTCAGAGAGTTAGCACTCTAATCACGATAGTACCACACCTCGTGAAGCCATAGCACAGTTGAGTAGACACTCAACAGGCCACGTTTGCCAGCAGAGTGCGATGTGAGGTAACACGCACGAAGGTGAAGGTCACCCCGCGTGGTGTGTAACCACGGGAGAGAGGTTAGGCAGACGGGAGACTGGACTTGAGGCGTTCACATCGTTTAGAATAGCGTTAGGAGTTTTGTGTTCACTAATAGATAGAACTAGCATAGGGTTAGCAGTTTGTGTTAGATAATTCTGTGGCTGTATATTGTGTATTGCATTAGCGACTGTTTACCGCTTGTAAGCGAGCCAACGGCAATAAAATGGACCATACATTTTGCCTCCCACACGACTTGCAAGTTGTCTTGTATGGGTGTGTGAGAAGTACCCGATGAGGCCTGTCAGTTGAGTCGTTGACATGTGTGTGTATGGTACGTGTGTGTAGTTAAGGGATGTGTGGTTAAGGGATGTGTGGCTGGGGGATGGGTGGGTGGAGGATGTGTGGGTGGGTGGAGGATGTGTGGGTCGGTGAGTGTGTGCATTTTAAGAGATTGTGGGGTATGCTTGTGTGGGTGGGCTTGGGATGTATGGGTCGGCTGGGGGAGATTGTGCGGGTAGGTGCGGGATTTGTGTGTTTGTAGGTGCAGGATGTGTGAGTTGGCGAGGAGATGTATGTGTGGGTGGGGGATGTGTGTTTGGCTGGGTGGTTGGGTTTGTGTATGTGGAGGAGGATACGTGGGTGGGTGATTGTTGGTGGGTTATGGGATGGGTGGAGGATATGTGTGTGGGTGAGGGATGTGTGAGTGGGGGGATGTATGTGTGCCTGGAGTGTGAGTGGATGCTTGGTGGATGTGGATGTGGGGGATGTGTGGTGGGTGGGATATTATGTGGGTGGGGAGATGTGTAGGTGGTTGGGGAGATGTGTAGGTGTGGGGGATGGGTGGGGTCATGTATGTGTGCCTGGGGTATGTGTGTGGTTGGGTGGGGGATATGTGGTTGGGTGGGGGATGTGTGGTTTGGTGGGGGATGTGTGGGTGGATGGGGGTCTGTGGCTGGGGGATGTGTCTTATAACATGGTAATATTTATTGTTTATGTTTACAACATTCACTTGACAATGTATTTATCCTATGTGAATGCAGCGGGGTAGGGGTATCCCCTATCAAAGGAGATGTAAGACGCCTCCTTTCCTCCGTTAGTCTACGGGACACCCTTGGGCAAGGTGGAGTACCCGTTTAGCCCCCCAATCAAGGTTACGTGAAGCCATGGAAGCAGGTGGTGGATGGAGTATGAGAGCAGCCGACAGATAGTTGTTGGTTATGGTCTGCACTCTGCGGCGATAGGCAGATGATCTCATCAGTAGAGACAATGGCTATGGCAACCGAATAGTACAGTCATTGCCCAGAAGGAAAGCAATGGCAAACTACCCTCTGCAAAACTTGCCAAGAAACAATAACAGTCATGAAAGAAACCATAATAAGAAAGAGATCTGGTGGCGAGACCCCCTGGCCAGGCAGGATGACTATCAATTGCTCTTCAAAGACTAAAACAGATGAATAAATTATGGAGTGGGACAGACAGAACTACAAAAATTTGATTTTTAAGAGCATGCATCTTTCCCATTGCAACATACGCCTGTGAGACCTGGACACTTACTAAACAAGCTGAACAGCGCATAAATGCCTTTGAATATAAATTTTATAGACGAGTTCTAAGAATATCTTGGGTAAAGTAAAGAACAAATGCATCCATACTTCAAGAGCTGAATATTGAAGAAGGCTGGCTATTAAAAACGATAAAACAAAGAAAATTGAAATATTTTGGTCACTTGAAACGTCACGAAAGTTTGGAGAGAACAATAATGGAGGGGTATATGCCTGGGAAGAGAGGAAGAGGAAGGCCAAAGAGAAGATGGGTGCAGGATGTGGCGGATGATCTCCAGATGGGTGTATCGGACGCGGGACATCTTGCTTATGATCGAGAAGTTTTCCGGAAGGTTGTTATGGGAGCGAGGTTCTGCAAAGGACATACTACTGAATGAATGAATGAATGAATGAATGAATAAATGAATGAATGAATGAATGAATGTATTATGTACTATTGATGAACGAAAGATGAGTGATTAGAAGGGCCTGATTGTAAGAAGGGCCAGCGTGTCCAATTTGTTACCCTTTGAAAATAAAGTCCGTTCGTTCGTTCGTTCGTTGATCTCTCTCATATCCACTTCATCCCCCTCATGTCCACTTGATCTATATCACGCCTACAGCCATAGATCAGTCTGTTGTCCAGCCTGCTCTCTCATGTCCACTTGAGCTCACTCATCTTCACTTGATCTCTCTCACGCCTACAGCCATAAATATGTCTGTTGTCTAGCCTGCTCTCTCATGTCCACTTGATCTGTCATTATTGCATCCAGGTCCTCCGACTTGTTTACTTTTTGATCTATCCTGAATTTAGATTTAGATAGCCTCCCTATTCACTAACGTTCCATTAGAGGAGAAAGTGAAAATAATAAGGGAACGCATTGAAGACAAACAACTAAAATTAGGCATACCAACATCTATTCTGGAGAGGCTACTACTACTATGTACCGCTAACACACAATTCAATTTTCTAACTAAGTCATACCGCCAAATTGACGGAGTGGCCATGGGGAGTCCTCTTGGTCCTATTCTAGCGGACATCTTCATGGCACATTTAGAAGAAAAGAGATCCTCAGACATCAACAACTTGGCCTTTTACCGTCGTTATGTGGACGATATACTAATTATCACCACAGACGAGCTACAAGCAACATCGTTCCAGGCCACAATGAACAAGACGCATAAAAACATCTCTCT